>JAMKCH010049336.1:0-10945 GCA_023653785.1 Ophioderma brevispina | reverse complement strand
ATAAGGTGCACAATCGCCTTCGTAATCACATGTAAATGCCCCCTTAAGTAGATCCTGCATTCTCTGTTTTCAACAGCTGTTTGAAAGTCTCATTTATTTAGACAACACAGAATAAACCACAAAATATCAACGGCGACACACTTTTGACACTGATTTGGAGCATTTATACATGATCTACACCTTGTAAATTGTTGAAATTTCATGCGGACAAATATAATTTTCATAAAATCCTACTTTGCACATCTTTCGATGGAAATGGCCCATGAGGGCGCATATAAAAAACATCAGATTGACTTTGTAGGCCTACTATTGCAAGATGGCAATGGATTTTTCTGATTTTTTTTTTTAAAATTAGGTTAAAAACGCGTGTTTTTTTGTTTTTTAAATCAGTTGTCAAATGTGTCGCTATTTGTTTAAAATTGCTCAAAAATAAAAGAGACAATTTGCATGGCGTCAACAGCGGGTGTTGGAAAGCATGTACATGTTTTTTTTTTTTTCCCCATCAGTCTGTTCTTAATTGAGCCTGCGGGAATGTTCCATACTTGTTTTTTGAAACGGACCCTGTTGGATCTCTTTTTGGATCCCGAATCTATCTTGCAAGTGCCTTCTATCAGATGATCCTTTGGATGACTCACGGTATTTGTATGTCCTCAGACAACTATTATCGCTATTAACTACTAACAGATAGGTCGGTATGACTCTTAAAATGACTGTTTCAACCCATACAAGCCTTTTACAGATTTTGGCACCATTTTGAAGCGCCCTCTATCATATGATCCTTGTGACTCACAGATACTTGTATGAACTCAGACAACTATTATCACTATTAACTACTAGCAATAACTTGCTAAGGACTCTTAAAATGACTCTTTCCACCCATATTAAGCCATTTTACATGAGTTTGGCGGCCATTTTGAAAAGCTGCCCTCTATCAGATATCCTTGTGTGACTCACCGATACTTGTATGACCTCAGCCAACTATTATCACTATTAACTACTACATATTAGCTTGCGAAGACTCTAAATGCTCTTTCCACCCATATTCAATCCATTTTACATGATTTTGGGTTTGGCGGCCATTTTGAAAAACCTCCTCTATCTACCTACAGAGTGCCCCGATATTTTGGGGCTCCCCTTCCAAATTTGGATAGTAAGGGCCTAAGGAAGTGCCACGAAAAAATTTTGAGGCTTTGTCCGAACTGTCCGCATATCATGAAAAATTGTTGTTAACGAACCTATCTATAAATGAAGTGTAACCGGGTTTGCATTCCATTATAATGAGTAATTTCATGAGTATCTTATATAATAGTAACATTAATCAAGTATTTTAATTGAGATGGCTTTGATAGTGAATAATATTTTTTCTACACGAAGAACGAGGACATTCTCGTGGGTACGGTATTTGGTATTCATATCAGAGGGTCCCAGTTTCAAAATTCTCAGTTAGTTAGGATTACATGAATAAGTTACTTGACATGAATTAATTTAAGCAACTAAACCAAATAATGATTTTAAAACATAGTACCTCAACTCTTTTTCGTTTTTTAAAAATAATCCTCTTTCTTTGCCATATTACCCCACATACCTATAATATTATTTTGAGTTCATACTTGTTGATTAATACGTAACTAACTTATAATTTCTCTGTGTACTTACTAATAAGCGAATATAGTAATGTGATTTGGTTACACACTGCAAAAACTAGGGTGTTTGTACAATAACACGCCGGTGTTCTGGAGGAATCACACCAAAAGGTGTCAAAATTCACTTGGTGTGTTATTTTTAACACTCTATTGGTAGTTGTTACCACCAAATTATGTTAACATAACCCCAAAGGGTGTAGAATTTTTACACCCTTTGGTGTGGTTCCTCCTAGAACACCGGCGGTGTTATTTTAAGTGCCATCGGTGACGCATTTGTGCTTACATTTGGGGGGGGGGGGGGTGGGATTAGGGTCTTTCTGCAACACTGTTTTAAAGGCCTGAGAGGAATCAGGCGCAATTCCAAGTGCCGTGTCGCCTGCGTAGGAGTACTGCGAACCATCTCCCCTTTGCATATCTGAGACGTAGAAGTTGAAGAGACTGGTTGGCCAGGACAGAATCTTTGTGGTACCCATTCCGAAGTTTGCGCCTACTCGCGTTGCCCTTTGATGTCTCCAGGACGAAAGATCTGTCTTGGATGAACTTGACAAGCTTGCGATCAAGGGAAGATTTTGAGTAGCTTTAGGTTGAGACCTCGATGCCAGACGGTATCGTACGCAGCAGTTAGGTCATGAAGACTGCTCCAAACTGGAAGGTGCTGTTTCGATGTCATTAAGTGGTCTTGCTATCTGATCAGTTGTTGTTTTACCTCTTCGAAATCCAGCTTGGGTGGCGGGGTAAAATTTGCCTCGACCGTATCTATCCTGCCGATTATCAGTCGCTCAAGCAGCTTATCGTGTGAGATAGGAGCGAGATGGGTCTGTAACTCTTGAGGCTCATTTGCTGGTTTTCTTGGGCTTCAGGAATTGCAAATGACCTTTGAAAGTCTTCCATCTGGAGGGAATAGTTGACGTTCCCATCCCTCAAGTAGAAAGGAGGAGGTGGAGCCATCGCACAGCTTCGTGTGGCCATATTCTTCAAGCATTCTGTATGGACTTTTGTCATTGCCAGGCAGCTTTCCTATGGTTGGGACATGGGGCTTGAGGTGGAGAGGTTATGAAAATGCTGTTTAATCTCTGCATTTACACGCACGAGAGTGGGCTTTCGCCTGTGAGTGGGTCTTGCCACTTTCCATTGTTGACAAGTACTTAAGCGATGGAGTTGGCAGAGAAGGAACACTGCTTGTAGCTGGACAGCTACGCCCGTGAGCTTGTTGATGGTGTTCGCGCTCCTTGCGGCTTGAGTGGGTTAAAGTTGATATGGATATCTCCTCCTCCCTTCTGGTGCGGCTCTTTTGGCCAAGCAGATCCATAGCTGGTTTGCCCTTTGCTATTCTCTCAGTATCGCAATTGGTATTACAATATACTTTGTATAACTCGTCGAATCCTTGTCCCAACAGGGGGTGTAGGGATTCCTTCTGATCTTGGAAGGATGTTTATCTGCTTGGTGGAGCATGGTGCAGAAGTCAGAATATGCATCGTTGATGTTAGATGAAATCCGGTCTGGCAGCTGGATACATTCGGCTGTGATTTTGTTTGAACTTGGACCAGTTGGCTTCCTAGAATTCCATCTCTTTCCGTTAAGGTGGAATCGTGACCTTGATTTCACTGGTGACCAGGATAGGGCAAACCTGATCTAGGAAATCTATAGGGAGGACCGTTCTGGAACAGCGAGATCGAATGTCGCTGGTGACTGTTGTGACAGGTCGGGACTGTCCATGTCCCATGACTGCTTGAATGGAAGGTAGGTTGCATCCTTACTATCAAACGCAGTTGGAGGTCTTGGGCTTTGATCCATTCAAGAGCCCTTTGCCATTTCTTGTCAATGTGGGAGTATCCCAAACATCTGTATTTCTACAGTTCTGTAAATCTCCGCAGACGAAGGAGCGCCGCTGAAACTAAACTACTGGAAGGGAGTTGAAGTCCTGCCTCAGCTTGTGGTTGGGCTTATTAGATGTTGTGAAGTGGTTCCCATTGCTTCAAATGTTATCCACTTGATCGGCGAATTCATTGAAACTATGCAGTTAACTCTCAAACACACTTGTATGCTTGTTGTGCGTAATGAAGCAAATAAGAGTATACAAAACCTTCGATTTGCAGCTTCTCTTCGGATTCGAGTGATTTCTTTGGAGGAGATGATATTCACTCGGTTCTCCCTGGAGAGCTGTCGATGATGTTCACGCTTAGCATGGGTGATACCCTCAACTTCATCTGCATACTACAGAACTTTGGTGCTTGCCATAGAAAGTTCCTCTGTGATTAGCTCAGCTACGCATAGAATTGAGGGTGTTCACTGTAGTGTTTTAAAACACACGGGTTTGGACTTGATTTGTTTGAATTCAGTTAGCCCCACAGGTGATGTGACATTACAGGGCCGCGGCCGCGAGAAGTCTTCAACACGACCCCAAATACCGGACCACGATCTCGCTACCTTATATCAAGGGAAATAAGTAAAAAGTGATTTATATGCATTACTTTCCTTACAAATAAGTGTAATAATATTGCAAATTAAATGACTATCTATAAAAAAAAATAGAAGTGAAAAAATAAGTTACTACGTCAGTAGGCTGTTTGTGACTTTTCTGGTGTTACATTGTCTTGTTTGTTGTTGTTATAAGTTTGAAATAACTAACTACTATTTGAATCATTGTTTACTTGATTACAAGCTTCAACCTAACCTTTTTTATGAGAGCAAGGTACGAAAAGGGTTTGTCAACAGGCTAAACTAATTGTTGGTCGCCGTCTGTGCATCAAAGCGCCAATCGGTTCGCCCGAGGTATGGTATTGGGTTGCTAATGAACGCATTTGATTCTATCTTGGCAGAGTCTGCTTCATTGCTTGAGTGTTTTTTTTTCCACAATTGCATCTGTTTTTCTTCATCACCATGCTGACGTTTGGTCAGTTTTTCCGGAAATTCCCGAAAGGGAAAAATTACAAAAAACACTTTTTCTTAAAAAAACATTCGGCAATTGATTCTCCTTTCGTGTGCCAGTACTGGTTATATGGTTTTGATTACATCTGCTCAGCTTGTATAATAATACTAAATACCGAGTAGTTCTGCTTCGGAACATCGGTTTTGGATCAGGTCCAGAAATTAGTTAATGCCCAGTTTTGTCATATTTCCATTCCAAATAAAATGCCTCGCGTATCAGGCGGATGGAGAACCAGTGTTACTGGAACCATTCATCAATGAACAATTAGTTACGGGGCCATATCACCACACCATCGCATGGCCGTAGATCCACGCCGGTTCAAGCAGCTCCAGTAAGTGTAAACAACGTAATCTGTAGGTCGTTGAACCCACGTGGAATGTGTTAAAGTTTTGTTTGCCCAGTAGAAGTCAATGGCGATTCGCAGCCATAAAGCTTACCGTAGGCGTATAATGGCAAGGACTGCGTCATGATCACCACCCGTTGGTTCAACTTCAGGGCAAGGACAAGCCCCGTTAGCCAATGTCAACATTTTACGGTTGCAAGGCCAATAACCTATGGTCAATATTCGACAACCAATACCTATAGCGATGCTTCATCACGAGTGCAAAGTTTTCATCATTGCAGGTATTTGGTTTTTGGACTTAATGTAATGAACAAGTTGCCAATGTTACACTAAAATCTGGCGGCGTTTGTGGTCAAATTCTAAGTCAGGTTTTTCGAATATTGCACTTAATCAATTATATCAGTCATCCAATGTTATCCCCGCTGTTTGAGAGTCACAGTTTTTATTATCGTTGGTCTGGAATACACAAAACTCTCAATGGCGAACACACACTTTTTACAACTATTTTTCTGGTTTTTATTTCATTACTAACTACATCCTGTTAAAATTGTCGGGCAAATTTGTTTTTTTTTGCCTAAAATTCTGTTTCATACCTCCCACGCGTCTTTCCAGGGAGAATTGACGCATGAGGAGAGGGGGCCGTCATCATCATTCATGCCTTTGTAGGCCCTATATGGCATGATTCCAGCAATGGATTTTTTTCTGTGTTTCCTTTCTTCAGAGGTATTGCTCTTGCATTCCCCTACTTATATCCAGTTTTTTCATATATTGTGTGTCGCCACTGATTAATATTCTCTAAGTAAAAAGACACCACTTGCATGGGGTCAAACACTTGTGTCAATCTTCATGTACAGCTAGTGGAGGTGCGTTAATTGTTGTGGGCTTCCTGTTGAAGCATTATAAGAATCAAGGGTCCTGTGGTTTATGAATTTGTAGTTGCAATTGGCAGGAGTCATTTATTTTAAGCGCACAAGCCCAAATGCAAATTAATATCCCATTTCCAGTTTGGCAGGAAATATTCGTGTGCGTTTATTATATATAATCCTAAAATCTTATGTGGGGTAGTTTATTGAATGTTGTGCATTTTTTGTCATATGGCTTATGTACATAAATAAGGAACCATCGAAACCTGAACGTTTCATTTAAAAATACTGTTGACGTTCAATGAGTAGACATACAGGGCAATATTATCGGTGGTTCCTGTGAAATTATTACTGGTTTTTCGTGGGCGGTATCATTATTAATAAATAAAAATTCCTTTAAAAGGGAAGGGTGTGTCAAGTGGAAATTATCCATGAAAACTGATTGCACGAAATTCGTGGTGAAAGCAAATGCAACATTCAACAATGGGTAATAGTTGTCCAAAGGCAGTTATCGTGTTTTGGTTATAATATTATTATAATACATTGTTTTATTTAATCTCATATCGGAGCCGATCGGTAGAATGGCCATAAGTTCAATAACACCCAACTGATTTCAACAGAAACATGCACTCGAAGGCTAACAGCTCAATCAGCCATGTTGCAACATCTAAACAAACGAACGCAATACAAACACAGATGAGTGTACAAAGTGAGATCTTCTGGTTCCTTTGCCATAACAAATGAACAATGAAGTGAGGGGGCGCGGGGTCATGCTGCTTTTATCCATTATTATTATTCAAATTCAATCCCGGATTATTAGCTCCACGAGATTTGAACACGGGACTCTTTGGTACAAAGGCAAGCTCCTAACCAATTAGTCCGCGCCATTCTCTGTTGTAGTGTAGTCATGACTTGGCCACCATGATGTTTCGTTTTATTAGCAGTTATATTTATTCCTACCGTGACTTGACTGCAAAATTGTATTGGTTTGGGGTTTTTGTTCATTCACGATTAAGGCTGCCATATAAGGGGTTTCGTATTCAGGTGAGTTGTGCAACTTAAATCAATTATACAGATTGGCATATCATCGCTTTGGTATGTTTGTATAAGATCCTCAAATTGGGAATAATTGCGGGTCCATTCACCCGTAAAATGTTTGGATTGGCACGGATATGTAAGTGTCCTTATATAATTTTGTTGTGGCCATATCACACTGATCAGAGCTGGGGATATGTGGCATTATACAGAAAATCAGCATTCAGGTTTACCAAGTACACCCGGTGATTTAGAGTTATCAGCGTCAAAATAAATCGCCAATACTATATAGATAAAGCGCTTTCATTGGGCATCATGGTTCCCCAGGCCACTTTGTGAGTTTTTCTTCTTTTTTGGATTGGGCTTCTATTCGATTGATCGCCCTCATTTGCATGGTCAGCAGCCATTCCCTTTTGGCTTCATTTTCCATCGCGGCAATGGATGTTGGGTATCACATTCGGCCAGGCCTTGGCTTGTTTTTTTCAAGATCTTTAGAGTTTGGGTGCTCCATTGGCCCCTGACGAATTAATATGTCCAACATATTTTATCGCTATGTGTCTCCTAATCATCCGTGTTTTTTCAACTGTTTCCTGTTCCTACGAATGTCTGGAATTAAAAGATATGGTATGCTCATGCTTCAACCGTTCCTCCTCGGAAATTGCAATTGCTAACTGGTTCCTTACCATTCGTCCTGCAGTGTCAATCTCGCAGGCAGGAGGGCTTTCCTTTGGTGTTTGATTGGCTACAATGTGGCGCTAAACAGGCATGGTTCAAAATTTGTATTGTCCAAGGCCAAGGTGGGCAAGCTGACCTGCAATGGCAAAATGTGGCTTATATTTTTGCTTTATTTGAGGAATTCCTATTCCAAGGCAAATAAAAACATTTTGTGTCAAAATCGCTCAATAACATGTTAAGTTTTTTGTCCCCCTATTTGCGTGCATAGTCTGTGGGTGACGTGTGGGAAAATGATATACTCAGTCGGAAATACCTGCCGAGTATCATTATATAATAAAATACACTTCTAGCTAAGTCTACATGGGGCTCATATCAAAGGTTGTGAACTCTAACCAAACTATCACTTCTTTGATTGGGCTGGCCCGCTCAATGTACCTTCTATTGTGCTTATATTGCGTTTGCGTTTTAGAACTTTAGACTCACTCGTCAATCTCTTTGCATTTTGAACATTTGCCTTCATTGTCAGGATTAAGGGAGGGAGTAAGGCGCTTTAATCACACAACCTGCAGTGAAGATCGGTACTTTTTTGATTTCTTGGAATGGCCGTGCAAAGTTACCCCCGTCATTTGCAAATCGGCATATGTGGCAACCGTGTTTATAGCAGTCTTTCTTCTAACCCCTTTTTTGGGTTTGTAGTGTAGGGAATACACGTGTGCCTCCATGAAATGCGTTACCTCAAATTTTTTGTCTGTCTGGTTATATTTTATTTTTTAAATCAAATTTTATTTTATCACATGCCCTTTCCGTTTTCAACTGCTCACTTAGAGGGCAATTCACCTCATAAACTAGTTGGTTGTGTGTTTGTTACATGATGTTCCGGCCATTAACAATCGCCTGCAAATAGGCCGCTGGCTTTTTTCGGCTATGGTTAATTCAATTTGGTGGCGTGGTTTTTGGCAAAGGTAAGTTCAGAATTTAAATTTAATGCATTTCGGCTGCGCTGGGGTTTGCCACACCTCACGATTTTTTTTCTCTATTCTTCCCTCGAGTAGGTGCTGCGACTATAAACACGGAAATGCCAGGGTTTTGACTTTGCGGCCTGAAAATATGGGTCGTTGGAAATCTAATGTTTTTTCCGGGCCATATTAGGGTCTGTCTATATAATTTAATTTCTTTATTTTAATATATCATATTCCTGTCAGCATTACTCGGCTTTCTTTTTCCTTTTCTGAAGGGCAGGTGTGTGAGCCTTAACAATTTTTACATGCGCTTCGCGTGGAAAAATTAGTCAAGGTCTGACATATATTTTCCAGCATGCTTTAGAGTTCCAGATTTTATTTCTGTCTTTACTGATTTTAAATATCTTACAAATGTCCATGTTGCAAGTAAGTTTTTTGGTTAGACTTTACTTGTATGAATAACAGAGTAAGTGAAGTAACGGGAAAGGGTGATGTACATATCAAGGCAAAACAAAAGGCTTGTGAATCTACCTCCCAGACGAATGATTTTTTGGTCCGATTTTATCTCGGGAATATATAAAAGTGGAAGTAACCAGGGGCTGGAGGTCGTGTACATTGATTCTCAATGATAACGCCGCAGGGTCTCAAAGATTGGATACGCACACATATTTAAGAACTCCCATGTTTTTTCAACCCCCATTTTATGTCTTCTTGGTTTGTGCTGTTTTGGATGATTTTGGCATGTCGTAATGGGGGTGCTTTTGTTAAGAGCTTCGTTTTTCTTCAAATTCCTGTGTAATTTCTGCTTTCATTTTTCCCACCCAAATCAACGCGGCTCGTGTTGGGTTTCTGATCTAAAGAATTTTTTTTTTAAATAAAAAAAGAAAAGGAGGGGTTTTGTAAATTTTTGGTGGCCAAAATTTCTGTGGCGGAAAAATGCCTTGAAATTTTGTAATATTCTGATGTTTATATTTATATGTCAAGCCATAGGAATTAGACCAAGTGGGGAGGAAGGAAAGAACTGGTTGGCCCAATGTACGGTCGACTGGCAATTGATACCTGCGTTTGCTGCTCTTCCAGGAAATTTTCCTAGCCATCCAATGAGGTCGGGATACAGATATGTATGGTAACTTAAAAGGTATAGGCTACATATTTGTCAGGCCCAGTTAATATTTATCAATTCAGGTTCATTTCTGCAGTGTTGCAAAATGATTGGTTTTGATAGCCCAAAAATAAATTGACCTGTGGTCCTGCAACGTGAGTGACAGTGCTCAGTTGCAATCCGGGTGTGAAAAGGCCTATTCTTAGCTTGTGCGACCAATAACGTTTTTATGAGAGCAGCCGTAAGAAAACGGGTTTGTCAAACAGTAAAGGAATTGTTTGTCGCCGTTATGTGGCAAGGGCGTAAGTAATTAAATTTTGCCGTTCGATAGTGTATTTCAATAGGTGCATTCAAAGCGCTAATCGGTTCGCTCAGGTATTGTATGGGTTGCTAATGACGCATGATATCTTTGCAGCCGTTTCTGGCTCAGGCTTGGTGTTTTTTCACATTTGCATCGGTTTTCATCAAATGCGGACGTGTGGTCAGTTTTTCCGAAATTCCCGCACTTCCCTCCCATGTGACATCCCTTTTGCATCATTATTTGGGGCGTGCCTTTGGTACTGTTAATTTGAGTTTAAACATCCAAATACATTTGAACATACAAACCATTGATAGAAGAGATATATATATAGATTTGGCAGTTCGTATGAGATACGCTTGAGGTCCCGATTTGGAAATTAAAATTGGTAAAGAAATGATGGTATGTACAGTAGTATTGCAGATATATGGTAATTGTGTTTGTTTGGTCAAAGATCCGGTTTTCAATCGATTCGCAGTTAATGGTATACATTATATGGTGTTTATAAAGAATTTGCCAGATCTGGTACTAGATAACTTCGAGTTGGCAGGATAAATTGAAAAAAATAGTATTTGCAGATCGGTACAAGACGCGCTTTGGGTCTCGATTTTGGCCGGTCCAATTGGCAATCGATTGGGCACTCAGCGTAATAATAGCAGATCGGTATAAGATCCGCCATTTGGGTCTCGATTTGGATGGTAAATTGAAGTATTAGAGTCGCAGATCGGTATAAGGTCCGCTTCGGATCTCGATTTGGCTGGTTTAAAAGGGTTGTAGTAACTTTAGTTCAATTGGTAATCCAATTGGGTACTGTCGCGCTCCGTAATAATAGGAGATCGGTATAAGATCCGCTTTGGGTATCGATTTGGCTGGTAAATTTGAACTATTATATAGATCTAGAGGTCGGCAGATCGGTATAAGGTCCGCTTAGGATCTCGATTTGGCTGGTAATGTTGCTGTTTTTAGGCGGTTTGGTTAGTGTGCCAGCAGATCGATATAAGATACGCTTAGGCGTCTCGATTTGATGGTTAATTTGTATTGTATGTGTATTGATCCACAGATCTTTTATAAGACCCGCTTTGGTCTCGATTGGCGGAT
>JAMKCH010049335.1:0-54198 GCA_023653785.1 Ophioderma brevispina | reverse complement strand
CATGAAATACTCTCTCATTATTTCACTTTTGAAGCCATAAACAACCATGGTCTGTTTTAAATAGAGTCAGTATTCCATTAATTAAGAAAACTGGCATAGAGCAGCTTAGTAGAAGAATAAAATGATCAATAATCAATAATTTCATAGGAATAGATGAGATAATCAAAATCCCGCTTTTTTAAGCTGCGAGAAAAAATCGTGGCGGTTTTTCAAATTCGCCACGTGCTCCCAACCACACAAGACTGCAGAAGACTGTACAGTCCCAGACCTTGTCAAAACTACACATGAAAAAGAAACACTGCTCACGATTTCGAAAAGTGGCCAATCGGCACCAGTCTTGAGAAGTCTGGAAGTATATAGCAAATAATCGGTAAGACTACAGATATAGCGCCATTTCATCAAGATCACAGCGCTGTTGCCTATTATTATTACGCCGCCATCAGGAAATCGTCACAATCATTTCGCTTCACCAAGGCCGGCAGCTGGCCAAGCGCACAATCCTATTAGCACTTAGATTGTAATATTCCACCTAACAGCTACCCGAATATCGCTTGGATTGACGAAGCAAGTGAGGTAAAGTGCCATGCCCAAGTGCACAACACATTGGCCACAGCGGGGCTCGAACCCACAACCTTCAGATCTTGAGTCGGCCGTCATATCCACTGGACCACATGTACAGAATTGGCTCAGGCTCAGAGCAGTTTGTCCTTTTTTCATGTGTAGTTTTGGAGTAGTTGTGTGCAGTTGGAAAGTGGTCAGCAATGAGTCTGCTTCAATTGGGAGAGAAGATGTAAGCCAACATGACATGTTAAATGGACAACTACACTCGGCTGCTACAGAAGATAAGTCGCCGATTTGCAGTATTGACAGCAAAACGTCACAACTTGTGCTGTCGTGTTCAGGTTTGCGACTCATTGGGGACTGAACAAGTGGCCTCGCCAATTAAACATGCTTGATCTTGTTGATTTCACGATGTTGTCGCTTACTGCTATAGGCATTTCAGCATCGCTTGTGTTGTTGACGGCGGGAAAATCGCAGACTAATCATCCCTAGTCAGAATAAAAATTGTAATAAATTTTGCAAGGTTGAACAAGACTGTAGCCGATTTTGATCTGTGGTCGTGTGTTGTGTATTTGGGAAGAGGTTGGGTTGGAGGCTGTCTTTTGGGCCATTCTCTTATAAAGTGTTCAAAAAGCGATTTTCGTGTCATGCACAGTTTAAAGCTTGTTTTGCCCGCAAAGAATGAGGCCCGTATTCCAAAAAGGTGTTTAGCGCTATTTTAAGCTAAGCGAACGTTTATATGTGAGATAAACGTATCGCTTAAGCAAACGCAATTCCAGAAAGGAGTTTAAAGTTAAACGTAATTTTAACTTCGCCAAAATGCGTCGAAATTTAAACTAGGTCCGGGGCTAGTTTAAGAAGTGTTTTTTTAGTATGTGTTTTCGTCAAGTGCACGGTTCAGTGTACTGTGCAATTGACACAACAGCATTGGTGCATATCATTCTCGCGCAGTTGGTGTAGCACCCTAAACACTACGGAAACCCGTGATACACTTTGTGCGCTCGAGCAATAAGGCTGATGATGCATAATTCTTGCTTTTTGCCATGTCGCCAGCCCAAATCCGTTCTTTAAAATGTGTTCCTGCTCGGTACACAAGAGCGCATGTTACAGATCACACGGCATTTTATCAGTCGCTATTGTGCCCTAATTATACAGTTAAAAATACGATGATATTAGATTATTAAAGTGTCGCAAGAGTTGTCTGAGAGCATGTCGCCAATATTTCCAGCCAGATACGTTTCCATAATTCAAATGGCTACAAAATTGCCAAAAATAAACGGTCGAAGAATGTTCCAATATGTGATCTATCGGGCAGATATCAATGTTATATTATACATGTTTTACATAAAAATCTGGTTTTGAAGTAACAATTTTCAGGCCCAGTTATGAAAGAAATCCCTCACGTTACGTTCATACCGTGCCAGATAACTTACCTACCTCCCGCTGCGCTCTTGCTAAGCGCCGTGATACACGAATTCGAATACCAAACCATACTCTTACTATGTTGCGGCTCCCGTCGTACGGTACTCATACAATAGGCTTCTTTTCAAGTTAGCTGCTGCGCCTCAAAAGAAGCCTATTGTACGAGTACCGTACGACGGGAGCCGCAACATCGCTAGTATTATGGTAATAGCGATGTTGTGGCTTCCGTCGTACGGTACTCATACAAAAGGCTTCTTTTGAGGCGCAGCAGCTAACTTGAAAAGAAGCCTATTGTATGAGTACCGTACGACAGGAGCCGCAACATCGCTAATACCTGACAAGGTATAGCGATTAAGTCGGTGAAGCATGCACTTTTATCAAGAACGACACGATTAAGAAAAAGGCCGGTGTCATATAATACAGTGTCCGTGTGACTGAGTGTCCTACCACCCATCTGTCTATTGTGTTCTCCATTGAGTGATATATGCATCATTTGTTTCAGCACTGTACCCAAACGGCCTCGTCTACAAGGTCACGGTTTATTCCGTACATGTTGCTATGGTAGCTAGGACACTCTCTCATGGGGGACACTCAATTTATTTACACCGACCAGATACGTTACCCAGATACGTTACTTAAGTTTTAACTTAGGCAATATACTAAAAAATCGGATATTGTTTAAGAACACCCATGCATTGTTCCGTGTTCTGAAAATGTTAAAGTTAACGATTTTGAATGATTTTCAGGAATTCCTTAATGTTGATATTTGGTCATTTTCACGACAGGCTGTTTTAATAGACCCGCTGAATGTATATTGGTGCAACATGCAGCTTATTGCACGATTGTGCGTGGACATGCAATGGGTGATACCATTATCGGAATGGGTGAGTACGTGTGAATCGATCTTTGTTCACAAAATAAAGGTTTACAAAATGCATGGAAACACATTTTAACACGCTAAAATCACAAAATTAATCTCCTTCTAATTTAATTAATTTTAGGGGCATGATAAATTCGGCTTCACCCAATATGACACTTCGCGCATGGTATTTCCCATACCATTTCTCCACTTCACCTCATAACTAATAGTACATACTGAGAACAAGATGACCACACAATTTTCAAATACGGGTGATTTTGAACAAACAATGTCAGAATCCCGAACTTACGACGTCACAGTCCTAGGACCATATTTTTTTTTTAATTAGGGATCCTATAGACACTAAGCTTTGATTCTCAGTGTCCTAGAGAATATAGGTAATGATACGCAGTGTCCTATGGACAAAATGATAATAAAAGGAAGAGTCCTAGGACATTTGAAATAGTGGGACTCTGAATTTTATAACAATACACAAATGTTAGGGTCCCTAAATTTGAAGGGTCCTGGGACGGTGTGTTTGCTAATTGTGGGTGTCCCATGCAGATGGTTTCAAATGCAAGCATTCCAGGACAATTGAGTGTCTGCTTGATCTGACACATCAGTAAATCCTATTTGGCATTATTGTTTTATGATGCTATCAGAACATTCATAATGACATTCAGCATCATGGTACACGGTGAACACCTACAGCAATCTGCAGATGCACAAAGTTTTAAAACAATTTAAGAGTGATCAAAATCCGACTACTGCTGTTCTAAATCGGTCCAATTTGGTTTCAAATATACAAGTCTCGTTATGGTAATAGTTCAGTGTTGTCAATTTTTATTCTCTTTTATTCCCTGCATTTGTTTCAGTTCTTCAATTCAAAAATAATATCCTAATGCATATCGTCGAGTATATAACATAGCGACGCATGTCGTGTTCTTATACATGTTTGTGTCGCTCACACTATAGTGCAGGAAGGCGCATACCTATGTTGTGAAGTTTGGTTTTAACTTTTTTTTTCAAATTGCTCGGGCATGAACACCTTAACTCTAATTGCCTCTAAACTCAGGTCAGAGGTGCACCAAAGACACTTGCATGTCATGATGGGGTTATAGGTCACATACCAAGGTCAAAGGTTATTAGAGGTTCGGTTCACTTGTGCAGAGAGTGAAGGAAAGGTGGATCGCGAAAGCAGGCAACACTAGGCGTTCAAGAACCGCCTTGTTACAAAAAAAGGAAAAATGTACTGCATATCAAGCTTACTAAGTTTCAATGTTTTAAAGTAAGTGAAGTATGTTGAAAATAGGAGACTGGTGTTTTAGACGGATGCTAACCCCTTGTAACGCAAGTGCAAGTGTTTGTGTTTTTAATACTGATTTTAAACAATACTAAAATTATTATTTATACAAACAAGATATCAATACCAACATGCAAATCTGAGGTGACGTACGTCGATGTGACGGATGTTTGAAATGGTGCATTAAATACTGCCGGATGTTGACAATACAAAAAGTAAACGAAAAAAGCACTCCACAATGACAGCATGCAGCGTCATTATTCCATGGGAATCGTCTTCAGCGACTATATCCTTTTACAGAACATACCTGAAGATAACATTGTCCAGCAGTTCCAAACGACATGGTTCTATAGGACCATTCACGACACGAAAATTCAGCAGTACTAACATTAAACCAGACATTTCCACTTCTTCTTGCGTATGAGGGCAAGTAGCAGCTAAATATGTTGTAGACGGTGGAGCCAGCTCACTGTTGATTGGTTGGGTTTGAGAAGTTTATGTCCACCGGTGGGCGAAATGTAGGGCACTCATTAGTGCTGCAGCACCAACCATTTTAGGAGAGTGCTACCGGGGCCGGAATAATAACATTTGTCATCATAGCTAAAATTGACCGTAGGGATGTGGAGTTCATGAAAACAGGTGATGACAAAAAAATTAAAAGTGGTCGCAATTTGCATACGACGCCATTTTCCAAATTGTAAGCCATCTTAAAGCCAAGAACACATAAGAAGACAATTTTGGTGTAAAAATGTTTTTTCTGGGTCAAGGAGTTCAATAAAACTATTCCCAAAACTATAAAAATGTTGCATGTGCCGATATTTTCCAAGATGTCTGACATTTTATTGGCACAAACCTTACATTTCTTATTATATAGCCTATGAAGATGATTATGGTGTCAAATTAAAAATTTTCTGGGTCAGTGAGTTCAATAAAACTATTTAAAAACTGTCAGGTAATTATAAAAAGTAATGAAGTTTTCATACGTCACTATTTTCCCAAAATGGTCAACATAGAAAAAGGCAAAATCATTTATACCTCATGCAATACAGCACCTTGGATGACGATTTTGGTGACAAAGTGGATGTTTTATAGGTCAATGATTTCAACAGCCACATTCTCAAAACTGTCAGATGAGTCGTGAGTCATGTTATTCATGGACTACCAATGTGACACCCAAAATGTGACACCTTGACTACTCTATGTGTATTCACCCAAAACATATATCTGGAATTTCTTGAGAATTTGAATTTTTAAAAAAAAAAAAAAAAAAAAAAAAACCATTATTTGTTTGTTTCAGATATGTCAAGAGTAAAATGGCACCAATTTCGAACAATTAAATGGTCATGGTCACGTGCACACCTATTGGTATTCAATGCTTTGGGGTTTTCGTTCATAGGGGGCATAAAGCGCAGTAAGGAAGTTCTAAGGAGGAGTTACCGAGGATTCTGTGTTGTTATTAATTTTCAAGCATCTAGGTTAATATATTTTACCATTTTGCCGCATTAAGCCTGACATTGCAGTAAGTTAACACTCTTGGGTACTTGTATTTAAAATATTGGGCTATCTTGGAAAAAAAGTGACAAATGCAAAAACAATCACCTTTACATTCATCCTACAGTTTCTTGAATAGTCTTATTGAACTCTTTGACCCAGAAAACACTCATTTTGACACCAAAATCATCTTCCTAGGTTATATAATAAGAAATATACGGTTTCTTTGACCAGATGCCGGCCATCTTGAAAAAATACCCGTGTATATAAATTTTCATGACTCAGACAATTCTGGCAATTGTATATTGAACCTCTTGACCCAGACAACATACATTCCGACACTAAGCCACCATAGTAGTGCTTTAAAATGGCGGCCATTTTGCAAAATGCTGGTTTATGCAAATTGCCATCACTTTTATTTTTGTCATCATGTGTTTTCGTGAACTACACAACTCAATGATCAATTTTAGCTATGATTGCAAATGTTATTATTCCGGCCTTGGTTGGTAGGAATCTAAGGCCCTTTTTCACCTGATGCTGCAGCACTACATTGAGAATGTGATCCACAGTCTGTGATGGAGAACCACATTGGTAGGCAGGAGATGGTCGCAACCCCATTTGGTGCATATTGCTGTTGAAGCGACGGACTCCGGTTTAAGGTGACCCATTCCTTGCGTGGAAGATTGCTACCAGGTGGTAGTTCTGTCATAGGTGTAATAGTGAGTTGGTCTGGTCTTGAATATCCTTTGTTAAACCACGGCAGGTTTGCATGTCCTGTAAAAAAAAGAGTTGAAGGGGATGAGAGTTTATCGCGTGTCTACAGAAAGGTCGACGAGAGCACAGTCCCTGTCTGCCGAGCTGGTGATTCTTTGACAGTGTTATGCAGCAAGTGCTTGTTGTCTAGAAGAGCCTTATTCACCAGTTTGTGCAGGTGGTGTTCTCTACGAAGCACTGCAGGTGCAATGCCTGAAAGCACTAGTAGAAACTCAGTTGGAGTGGGACGGAGGCAACCAGTATGGTTCTCAAGGTCTCGTTGAGTACTATGTCCAGCTTCTTTGTGTGAGAGCTGTTGCACCATGCTGGGGCGGCATATTCAGCAGCACTGTAGACTAGAGCCAAGGCGGTGGTGCGTAGTAGAGTCGTTGGGCTGGCACCCCATGAGGACCCAGCAAGTCGGCACAGGAGGTTATTCCTCGAAGACACCTTGGCGCATACGGACTCGGAGGTGCTGCTGATAAGTAAGCTGCCGGTCAAGCTTCCCTCTCAGATAAGTTGGTGTAGGATTGTATGGCAAAGGCACTCCATTGAGGTTGATTTGAAGCTGGCGATGAGCCTCTTTATTGTTGAGATGGAAGGCAGTTGCGGTGGTCTTGGCTTCAGTCTCCAGGCCTTGAGATATGCCTGCAAGTTGGGCCATATCTGCAGTGTACTTTCTACTTCTAGTTCAGCTGCTGTCCGAGTGGAGTAGGGTAAGATCGTCGGCGTAGCCATATTGTCTCGATGTTGTTTGTGGTATATCGCTGATATACCAGTTGAACAGCATGGAGCCAGTCAGATCCTGTGGTACTCCGTCCTCAGACACGCAGAGACTACTCAGGACTGCCCATCACTGGTCTTGAGAATAAAGCTACGGTTTGCAAGCAAGTTACATATGAATTGTACAAGGTGACGATCCGGGATGGTCATGAGAAGCTTGAGTGTCAAGCCCTGGTGCCACACGGCGTCGTATGCTGCAGTAAGGTCCACCAAGATGACGCCTGCCTTACGACGCTTTTCAAAGCTTTCCTCAATATCATTTGTGAGTTTTACTATCTGGTGGACTGTGCTCCGGCCACGGCGAAATCCTGCTTGTTCGTCAGGCAGATGGGGTTCGACGACGGGCTCCAGCCGGGCCAGGACCATCCTCTCAAGGAGTTTTAGGAAACACACAGTAGTGATATTGGGCGGTAGTTCTTGGGGTTGTTGTTTGGGGAGTGCGATGATAGTAGTACTCCTCCAGATCTTGGGTAAGTTATAGAACTCCTGGAGCCATTCAAGACATCGTGGGCCGCATTGCATCAGGAACTCCGCTGGTATGTTATCCGGCCCCTGAGCCTTTCCACTCTTTAGTTGGCTGATAGCAGAGGTAAGCTCATCTAGTGAGAAGGATGTTGAAAGTGACCGTCCACGCCGGGAGCTCGACAAGGTTTGGTGATCTCTTTGTTAACAGAGCGAGTGTGATCCTTATCAATGTTCTTGAAACGACCATTTGCGAGGAGTTGCTCAGCAATTGAGTTGGCAGTCACTGGACATTTCGATGGTTTGGTGAGGCGGTTTATAGTCTTCCAGGCCTTCATTTCTACGAAAGTCCGTTTGTCACAAATGTCCACTTTTAGGACCACGAACTGGAATCCTTTTTGATTCTAAAAACTGACGCTCTTTTGGCTTGAACGATTACAACCGACAAAATAGCTTTTAAGCTCATGTAGTATAAACAATATATGGTAGTGCATCCCTAAAACATCCCTGGAGATACAAATTAACTGCTGCCAATTTAGCTACTGGCAGTCTTATATACTTAGCAAGCTCTACTATATTTATATTTTTCTCTCGTTAGGCTTTCCCCAATATGTAGTATTAGGCTATTACAGCATCATCCCATTGGATCTCATATAATTGACATCATCCTACGATAGAAAAGTTCAATCATGATATCCCCAATCTATAGAATTCTAGAATAATCTCTAAGCATAAATCAAACAAGATACACTCTAAAATAGTTTACTCAACCTAAATTTTTACTCCTTTTGGTAAAGGTCACAGCTCATTTGTTGAATAAACCCGACTCAACAAAGGTTGAGTAGCGGCGTTACTCTGCTTTCAAGTAGACATTTTACTTAGTAAAAGAGTCAATATTTGACTCATTACTCAATATTAAAGAATCCTTGGAAAAACTTCCCATGGGGTCGTCACTGCAGTGACAATTCCCTTGAAGTTTTTTAGTCTAGCTTTCGTTCTTCAAAGCAAGCTTCGTATGGTAATGGGGCATGCACAGCGCCAGATTTACCACGAAGATTGATGGGGTAGAACTTTTGCGGCTTCTTCACTGAAAACTGGTGGAGCGTATGCGTGAAAAAGATAAACACCTCCATTTTTGCCAGCTGTTCTCCAATGCAAGCACGTCGACCTACAAAAATAAAATATTATACCATCTTTGTAAATAGGTTTTTCTCTTTCAATTTGATTGATCTTCGGGTCATACATTCTTTTTAAACAAAAAACTTTCTTAAGGAACGCTGTACATTTTTATAAATAGACGCTAAGCCATCTTTAAAGAGTTTAAAGGAGTACCACCCGATAATTTTTAAATGATTCCGGACCATGCATAGAGACTTTTACTGAACGGGGCGAGGGGCTTCTAGCAATAGCAATATCACACAGATTCTTTGAGGGGTAAGCAAATAACGAACGCATTTACCTGAACCAAAAACAATGTGATATTCTGGCTTTAGAACGGCGTTGTTATTATCCAGGAACCTCTCTGGGTTGAATTGGTCGATATCTGGATCATTCCATAATTTGGGATCTCGACTGATACTCCAAAGATTACCAATCACTGCCGTGCCTTTAGGTATCTTGTAATCACGAAATGTTGTATCGACTTGTGTGTAATGAGGAGCCCCGATAGGTGCAATCGTGCCATATCTCATAATTTCTTGCATTGTGGCTTCAGTGTAAGGTAATTGGGATTTGTCAGCAAGTACTGGCAAACGGTTACGACCAACAACAGTGTCCAGTTCTCGTTGCACGCGAGATTGTACATCTGGATATGCCATCATCAACAAAATACTCCATTTCATTGTCGTTGCAGTGGTTTCCGATCCAGCAAAATAAAGGTCTTCTACAGTCGCCTCCATGTTATCTTCATTCAATGTTGTGTTGAATCCTTGTTCTTTCTTGAGTCGCATTTCATTAAAATACACATCGATAAAATCTAGCAAAATTCTCTGATCAAATGTTTCGCGGTGTTCTTGAATGACTTGTCTATACAATTGAGGAATTTAAAAGGTAGTTTCGGAATGTGTTGATCGGTCCAAATGGCATGTTATTAACAGGAAGGAAACCCTTCCGGTAGCATTGCGATACCAATTTGCTGTGCCATAATTAAATCGATCTCTCAGGCATGCGTTAAAAGTTTCAATCTCGTAGTCGTACCGCTTGCCAAATGTAACAGAACATATAACATTAGCAACCGCGTTGTCAAAGCAAATGGCTTGGATTGAACCGCTGTCCATTCAACGAAACAGATATTTATGATTAGAGGCCGAGATTTCAGCAGGTATTTCATTCAAAGCTCTGCTTTCCGACACGGAAACTTCGGAGGGCAAAACAGACAGGGAGAATTTACGTGCTCTTCCAGTCCATTGAGGCAAACACGATACCTATAGCCAAAAAAGGAATATACCAACAAAAGTTTTTATTTCACTTCGAACCAGAAGAACAGATGAAATAAATATTGCCGTTAAAACTTGCAAGATTCCCTGGCCGGGGCTCACCACACTGGACAGGGAGCAAATTTGCATATTAAAGCTCATTAACATACCTAATTTGAATATTGTATGCCCAAATGTAATGAGATCGAGAACACTTCAACCTAATTCCTTCACCAAGTTACAACATTATACGTTCTTTTGGGAATCCAGATAATGGCAGCTTGCATTTACAAATTTAAAAGAATGGCACCTTAATTAGATCATAAGCAATTGAGTTATACACCACTAACCTGATGCCGAAAGGATCAAAAATCTTGTGGACTACGTTCTTGCATGCATCTGGAAAAGCTGCGTTAAAATGTCCGAATATGCACAGTATATAAAGGGGGATGGCCAGATTTTAAGGATATGAAGTTTTCATTTTGATAGATTGGCTTTCATTCCAAAGTTCGCGCCGACATTCAATCCGTTTTGATTCGAGAGCTAAACACGTGATTTTGTAAGGCCCCATAGAGTACTGGTAAAATTAATATGTCGACCAAAATGGGCACATTTGTGCTATAACTTCCAAACCAAAACATCCTTGGCTCTAAGGTTTCACAGGGTTATGAGAAAAATCAGGAGCTTTTTCTGATACCACCTGTTGACCACTTTAAAATTGGGGTTCTGGGGATGTGGCTATTATCAATAAGCGATCGGGCCATGGAGGGGGGGGGGGGGGGGGGGTGGGGGGTAGACACGATCTGCTCGATTTGGGCATTGGGGATTTCCCAACGGTTAATTTGGGGAATTGCTACGTGCATTTACTATGGCACTTCCGGTCCCATGGACATTACAAAATCATCTCTTAAACCTTGTTCAAAAGATCTTAGTAATATCATGATAATTTAGGGAAAAATATTGACTTCAAAAGCCGTCGGAGGTTAGTGGTTAACCCCGCTGCAAATAGTGTAATTTCCAATAACGGTCATTTAGATTTAAATTCGTGACCAGGCTAGTCTTTAGTCAAGTCTGTGTGAACGTTCGCTCTGCGTAAGAGCGCCCTCCTACCTTTAAGTTCTTTCAAAAGACTAGCACCCGGAAGTTTAATGCAATTTTGAATCACTGTTGCTGTTAGGTTGGCATTACTCCCCCCTGCATGGACCTTTAAGAAAGTGATGGAATTTCATGATGAACATGGTTAGAATGGTAAGTTTTCTCAAACTAAGTGGATTTGGACAGTTGAATTTGAGGGCCAATTTACTCCGCGCTCCATCAATTTCACATCGATTTGCAAATTACTATACTCGAATCATTGATGTTTACAAATTGGTGACCACGTACCATTCTTGCGGAGTGAAAAATTCAATGAGTGAGCAGGGGAATTCTGTTATTTACCAATTGTTAGTGTTAGGAATTGTTAGGCCTGAGATACAATTGCGTTTCCAACATGAATGAAATGGTATTTAGTGGAGGCTGCGTGGTTATATGACCAGAGTGTTCTCCAAGATGAATCGGTTGTGCACGTGCATTGAATTCTTTCATTTTCCCTCTCCAATTAATTGAATAGGTCCAAAACTCCAGGGGGACGAACGTCTCCAACGCGAATCGACTATAGCTGTGGCCGACTATAGCGAATCTTGTGTTGCCGGTATGACGTCGGGCGAGTTTGGTGATTCGTTAACTAAAAAAAATTCTGGTCATCATATGCTCATGGTTGGTTAGTGGTGATATTAGCTTGTAGCTGTGTGTATGTTGTACTTTCCTCTGGGAGGTTCTTAAATGTGAAAGAAGAAACATGCTAAAGTTGCAATTGTTCCCATCTATGTGTAAAGTGAGTTAGTGGTGTGTAAACCTATCGTGTGTGGGTGGTGTGTGTTGTGTCCTGTAGTGTGTGTGTGTGTGTGTGTGTGAGTGTGTGTGTGTGGTGTGTGTGTGTGTGGGTGTGTGTGTGTGTGTAGACGGTTAGTTATGATCGGAGCTACTATGTAAAAATAAATTAACCAAAAAAGAATTCTACTACGTGAATCAAAAAAAATCCAAGGATTAAAGCTGATCTTCACCTTTATGCATAAATATATCAATATTTGTTGTGTTTTATAAAATACATCTAATTACTTTCATGTGTTGAAAAAATGAAAGAAATCGACTGAAAAACGCTAGATATGGCGGGTTTTGTAAGCACACCCATTTTTCTCCATTCCTATGGGACTTACACACATTTAAAACTGGTGTTTGTGAGATTTTTTCTGAGGAAATGTACAATATTTGATGTTTGTTGTAAATGGATTTAATAAATGTTACCATTTTCTGAATATTTCAAATAAGGATGAATCAATGAATCTAAATAGTCCAGGAACTTTAGGTCTGTGTAGGCCAGAAGGCGGAAATAAATAGGTACAATCCCCTGTGTGCTATTTGAGAAATAAGGGGGTAAAGTTATACAGGGCGCGTAAAAAATTAAAATGATTCAAGTTCAACTAAATATGGCTATGTATTTTCTAGTCAAACTGAATAACGGGAAAATGTATGGTTGTCTACTTTGAACTTTAGTTTTGGAATGAGCAAAATTTTTCAAGGTAATCGTGGGGTTAAAATTTTTCAAAAACAGTATGATTTTTATTCAACTAATTCCAAATTACTCGTACATGTTCTTTGGTCATTATGATGGCAAAAAGCTTCATTCACCATAATCGACATCTTTGAAATATTGACCGATAGCGGCTAGTGGCTGTTGTGGTCATTTCTTTCCATCGATCCAGTAGAAACCTGCCCTAATGAAAACCTATAACTATGCAAGTAAATTACTTAAACTATTGAAATATATCTTTTTAGTTTATACACAATTAGACGAACAATTTGATACAATTTTGACAAGAATCGGAGAACTCTAAGCATTTACCCCCAGTATGACCTTGAACAGTTATTTTCATATAGTTAGTAATCCATAAATCGCAGATAGGGCAAACTATACCTTTTTTAATCCTTATGACATGACACAAACGTTAGTGTACATTTGAACGCAATTGGAACATTTTAGAATTTGACTCCTAAACAATCTTTACCCCCTTATTTCTCAGATATCACACAGGGGATTCTTGGGGAATTTTGGTATGTCGTTCTTTACAGCATCCGGAAACTATCCTGCAAAAATTCAGCTTGTACCTATTTATTTCCGGGTGTTTTTCTATATACCTTGGACTAAAATACCAATGTGTCAAGTGATACGACAAATCCAAACAGCAATTCACCTGTTGCAGAGCAAGAAAACAAGATTTTTTAGGATATTGCTAAGAGTTTAGACCCTTATTGGCATAGCTTGTATCTATACCTGGATTACAGTAATAGTGTTGAAAACCCTTTTCATTTACACATCAGGATTAATTGAGTGAGATTTTGTACGAACATTTAATTCCTTTTGAGGATCAATAAAGGAGATTATGGTTATTCATAAATCAATTTAAAAAGATAGCAAGGGTCATCATTATTTTCATAATGCTATACCCCGTATATCGTACATTAACGCAAAATCTTGCTTAACTGTATAAATCCCATTGGAATGGAGGAAAAAGAGGTGTGCTTACAAAATTTGTCATATCTGGCTTATTTTTCAGTCAATTTCTTTCATCTTTTCAACACTGAGAAGTATATTAGATTTGCTTTATTAAAACAACAACAAATCTATGATTCAGTGATTTCATTAAGGTCAAGGTCGTCTGCAATCCTTGCACAATTGTTTTTGATTCACGTAGTATTTCGGTTGCTAACCTAAAAGACAATGATGTTGCTATAATTGCACCGCTAACCATAGATTTATTCGCGTAGCACTTTCATAAAATAATAATCGCAGGGGACAAATCTACAAGTTGCCAAACAATTTACAAAGAAACAATTTATTCAACTTGTTCTAAAATGTAGTCAATACAAGTGATAATTAATACAATATAATGTTGTCAAGTGGAACATTTGACAATAATATGACACAAAGTTACAAACAGTAAATTAAGATACTATTCAGGATGTTAACTGTAGGTGTTGGAAAGTCCATGAAGGTGAGTTTCCTATAGTTGTTGGAAAGTCCATGAAGTTGATGTTCAATGTCAAAACTGTCCTTTCATTCACTACATCGCGACGATAAGGTGTAGTTGGCCAACTCTTTCTCAAAGCGCTGCAGTCCAGATTTTCGCATCCTTGTTCTTACGGTCCATTGTGATGAAAAGTTACGTTCACCTCCAAGGGCTATAAAGATACAATCTTAAATGCACTATCAGGATTTGCTATGGCAACATACCTAAGACAACAAGTTCTGCTGGAATGCTGAAATTATTTTCTTCTTCTCTTCTCACATAAATTCACTTGATAAATTTATTAGTAATACCGATTTTTCGTCTTCACAGCGCATACACTGCAAATGAACTGACATAGTTGACGATTTGAATAATACTGTGCTTATCTTCATATTTGGAAATGTGAAAATGTAACACAATTTAATAACGAGTTTATTTTATTAAAATTTGAAGTCTTCTTAAAGTTGTCTTTAACCTCTGACCGCCAAATGATAGTCAAAATAATGTCCCGTAGCGCTTTGATTTTGATATGACTTGTTCCTGTAACAAAAAACAATACGAACACGCTTTTCTCTGACTGTGTTATGTTAAACTTTGTGGTTAGTTACATGTGCATCTATAAATTCCGGGGTTTTTTTTTATACATTTCCCTCTTTAAATTGTTTGTGTCCTTATGGATATTATGTCCCTTGCAAGTGTATCAAATTGTTCGTCTAATTGTGTCATAAACTACAAAAGATATATTTAATAGTTAAGTGATTTATTTGCATAGTTATCGGGTTCATTATGGCAGGTTTCTACTGGGCCATTGGAGTGTCACACGCCAACTGCCCTAAAGCCATATTGCAAAGATGTGATTGTGTGAATGAGCATTTTTTGCCATAATATGATCGTACATCGTGTACGAGTAATTTGAATTAAGTGAATAAAAAATCGTACGGTTTTGAAAATTTTCCCACGATACCTTGAAAATTTTGGCCTGCATGCCTTAAACTAAAGTTCAAAGATAGACAAACTATTCTATTCAGTTTGACTACAGTGGGATTAATCATTCTTGGACAGGAGATCGCACCCCTCGGGTAAGCGCACAAGCTCGCGGAGGTTTCGGGCGGCGCATTCGTCGACCAATTACTCCTCGCGAACAAGGGTGTGCGTGCTCCCTCTTGCTCACGCAGTCCACGCTCGCGTGTGTTCGATTCTGTCCCACAAATTATTAATCAGACTGTAGAAGAATACGATCTCCCCATATTTAAGCTTAATTTTATCATTTGATTTTTTTATATACCCCTGTATAACTTGACCCCCTTATTTCTCATAGCACCGGGGGATTCTTGGTGAGCTTTTGGTATGGTTGCTCTTTACATATATGAACTATCCTGTAAAATCCGCTTGTACTATTTATTTTACGCCTTCTGCTACGCAGACCTAAGTTCATGGATTATAATTATGATCCATTTATTACACATGCTGATGTCATGGCGGGACCGATTTAACTCAAAACAATGTGTAAGTCAGGATTTTTTGGATATCATTCTATCCCTACGAGGAGAAAACATGAAAAAACGGACCATGATCGGGTTACCCGCCTTTAGCACGAAAAGGCTGCTGGATCAAATGTCATTAATTGCGAAGCTCAAGTGTTTACTTTCTAACTTTAGTTCATCACAACTGGCAAACTTCGTCAAATACCGCGAGTTTGTAAGAAATACTGTGGGCGCAGCTGCAAGCAAATACGTAGCACGCACAGTGCGCGAAAATGTACGCGCAGCGCACACTTATAGTAAGAGGCGCGCGCGTGTAAAGCAAAATTATTATCACGCACGGAAAACCAAGGCCGGAAATTTTTGCCTTTCAGGTAATTGGACAAAGTATAGAGACTAGACGTTCTAGAGTCCTGACTAGTGTTTCAATTGATTTTTTACCCCACAACTATGGCGCAATGGATTTAAAGCAATAATTGCCATTTTAACGAATTCAACAGCTGTGCTGGAAATGCTTAAAATTGCGGCCGTCCATTATGAATACGCTATCACAGGTATATGACAATACCTTAAGCTAATGGATGAGCATAAGTTTACACTTTTTTTCTTTTTGAGGAACGTTACCAGCGGCCGTTGTAGAGCAGTAGCAGAATATCATACGGTCTTACTTTAAGGATTCGTTTACCACCCCCCCCCCCCCCATTACAGACAAGTTTAAACACCTTTGTTAGTTAGTATGGACACTCTAAATCAATGCTAGGTAATAGTACTCTCAAATGTGTATCAACTTTTTCAATAGGGGTTAATTTAAAGTTTACAACATGTCAACACTTTTAAAATCCCCCAACAGGTTGAAATTTTTGCCATACGCTTCTATTTAATAATAATAAGGATTCCAAAAATGTATAGTTTGTTACCACCTACGCCCAACCATTGTTTTGGAGTTATAGGGGTAAAAGTGACTAAAAGGGTAAAAATGTCAATCTCAAGTTTGTACAGGGGGTCACATTAAAAGCTATCTGATTATATTTCAATATTTGCAAATTATTGCCATCATGACATATTGATCAAATTGGGTACGGGTCAACAATAAAGTTAATCTTGATTTATTTTAAATACCTATTGAAACAGTGACAAACCACAATTTGAGAGTACGAAACCTACGTAACGTTGATATAGAGGTCCATACCTAAACTACAAAGTGGTCAACCTTTTCTGTATTGGGTGTAAACGATGATGTTTGTACCTGGGTCCGGTGCTCTTCCTCTAAAACTGGGTGCAAGCCTATGAGTAGCGGCAAACATATAGGTTTACTTTTTACTTTTACCTCCTGGCAGTTTAAACAATATTAGCACATTTTTTTGAAGAGGCGCCCCATTTTTTCACAAACATTGATATTTTTACACGGTTGCATTGGTAACATGGCTAGTAAACTATAACCTTGAATGGTTGCTCGTAACATATCTGTGTGGCACAACAAGGAATTTTTTAATTAGAATATTATTATCGGGATCCCGATAATAATTCACGTGCTCTTGCTGGAAACGGCCTCCAATGTGAATGCCGGACAATAGACCGCCATGTACGCCCCGGGGTCTACCTCATCCAGTAGTTTTTTTACAATTGGTTCAGGAAAGATCGTTCACAGCCTTACAAGCATTGATAAGTGGGGCACTATAACAGCTTCCCCTCTATAATTTTTTAGGAGTCCTCCACCTTTCTTTGGTTCATTTACCATTGAAAAACAACGCTACAAAAGCATGCAAGTTCCAGCATAAATCATATTGTGCTAGTCCACTTAACTTGTTTGTGAGCTCCGCCCCAGAGAAGTCGCTGTGTTAAACTAGTTAAAACATTAACATTTATTGGTTGAAACATACTATGCTAATGTCAAAAATTCAGTGAATTCGCCAATGGGAAGTTTCGTTTTATTATCTAAGCTTGAAGTACAAGCATGGAATTAGTCAGCATAAAGTTTTCAAAGTGACGGAATGCTTTGCAAGGATATTGTGGACATCAAAACATTAACATCACACATGCAATGTTTAAACCCTGATAATTCTTTTTTTATATGGTAAGCCTATGTTTATTTTACCTAGCTGCATAGCCTATCATCTAACGATTATTTTAGTAGGTCATATATAAAAATTGGATGCATAGTTGTTCAAATATTGTGACATTAGTAAATCAAGTCCAAATCTCACGAATCGGAATCTGCAGTAAAACTGCTATTAATGGTATATTATAGGCTCTGAGTAGTTGGATTCAACCAACCCTGTTAGTATTACTTCAAGTTGTTAACAGGTATAACTACTTATTGTTTTCTTTCTCATTTAACTGCATAAACACAGCAAAAGCAAGGATAAAATATGTATTTTTACTAGTTTACAGTGCTAACTTATTATGAGTACACGTCCCTGTACAGAGGTGTACAACATGAACTAATTGGAAAGTGAGTTGTGATTGGATGTTGGAGAAATGTCAATCAGTTTCAGTTCGATAAGCAGGGACTGTGAGGGCACTGTTAATAATGTCCGGCTCTAAGGGTTGTGAGTTAGAGGTTATCTTCTCGAGGTGGCACTATTTCATCATGGACGGACATAAACGTAGCATTTCCAGCTCTGCCGTTAATTAAGTCCAATCTGGGATCCCAATTCTAATTACAAAATCGCTTATTTTATGATAAATTCGCATTTCTTAGCATTCTCGTTCGCAGCTATATTTTCCTAGACAATTACCAACGTAACTGTTCCAAAATATCAACTTTTGAAAATTGGGGGCGCTCTTTTAAAAAAAATGTGTCATTATTGCTTTAATAGAAAGAGCACAGTCAAGGGACACTCTGTTATGGGAGACGCACAAATTTCTCACACCGGCTTTCTGCCATTGGTGATTTGTGAAAAGATGGACAGAGGACAAAGATATGCGGCATATAACTGACAGACATTTATTTCGCCAAGACATCAACAAGTATGCTCAACAAGAAAATATTACCAATATTCAAGTATTCAGAATTCAAGAGCAGCAATTACAACACAGGTTTACTACTTCCTTGTGGCCAAATTGCTTACTTCAACACTTGCATGAACTCCTTTTTGAGACCCATTAAATATTTATATATAGAACATGTAGCCAAAGCCACATTAGAGCCGCACTAATTGTTCTGGAACGAGGTTTTTGTTGGCATAAAAATGGTCCAAATATTAATACACCCAATCGTGGTCACTATAAAACTAGGGCTTGAAAGCCATTGAACATTTAGATATATAGCTGCGGTCCAAAGCTACACCTGCCCTTCAATACAAATTTGTAATCGGCAAAGCATTAATTTTACAAAAGAAACAAGAGCCCCCCCCCCCCCCCTTTTTAACGCGGGAGAGAGGGAGTAGCACCTAAAGACAGCACCACTCCATATGCCGTGGACCAGCACCCTCGATGATAGTGAACAACGATTGCCAAACAGGTTGCTATGGCAATTAGGCGCCAGCCCCCACGTACGAATTCCACGTATCATCATCTCTCACTACTGGCTTAGCCATCCAACCAAACACCATTTTAACCCTAAAATAAAAAATTTTTTATTTTTTTTTTTTTTTGGGCTGATGCTTCTTTAGTGTAAAAATTAAGCCCATGAACTACTACACACCCCAAATTATAGTATTCGAAAATTTCTATGTTATTATTTTATTTTTTAACTGTCACAGCCTAATTAAGGCCTTACTGCATGAGCTTCTTGGGTATACCCCTGCACACTAACTGCCGGATTTAGTGTTACATTGCACTCTCCCAACCTGCTTGCGTACCTGTACATTCCATGAATGCTATTATAAACCTTATCCCTGTACTAGCCTAGCTTTACTAACTTAAAACTATTGAATCTAAAAATAATTTCAAAATTGACTTTTGTCCCAATAACTACTTGTACACCGAAAAACATTACTCTTTTTGTGCAAAGCTAACATCAATCAACTAAGAACAATTAATGCCAATACTTTATCGATGTCATTGTGGGGTACAAACACAAGATCCTCACCGCTGAGATCAGGTCTAACCTAATATGTTCTAGTATGGGAAAGCAACGAGGTTGCCTTTCTTTCTAATCATCGGCCACCGATAATAGTTAATTCTATTACATTACCTCTTAAGTTTTCTGAATTGTGCTATAATTGATGCATATCCTTTTTTTATGGTATGATTGTAAATTGCCTTGTTCCAAGTAAAACGCCTAGAGGCCTCTGCATAGGCGCTACCTCAAGATTTTGTTTATTATTATTATATCTATTATTATATTCACCACTACGAGAACAATTGACAACTTAAGACAGGCTTGGTTTAGGCCGTATGGTCGATACTCCCTTATAGGATATATGACCATACCCTCTGTGACAGGACCATCTCTCACTTAGCTACCAAATCATGATTGTCCTGATGTGTGACAGAGTAACATTTAACCCTCCATAGCACAAAACATCATGCTGCAACCATATCTCAGTACAGTTATAAAACCAACTTATTTAACACGGCGTCTGGGGTCCTTTTGGCATCACAAAGGGTTGTTCATTATCGCATCGCACCCTTTCTTTTGACTCAATGAACCTCCTTTTGGCCCCCCTCAAATGCCGATGTGAGAGTTTATATAGCCGCACGGGTGATTGATGATTATCAAAGTATGAAGACTGGCCCATTTTGCATATACTATAAATTTAAAAGATTTCCCTAGTCAAGCTTTTTTGGGAAAGATATTGCTTTGATGAATCCAAAACACAAAGGGACTAGGTCAAGATTGAGGACAAAGTATTGACATGACCGACCAAACGTGTTCGCACAGTATCGAAGTATTATGATACCCCTTAAGATGGTCTCAAACTCGCTACGTCGTTGTATGACCCTACACGAGTTTTTATGATAGAGGGCGAGGCCCACCTCTTTGCAAAACACTGCTTCACGTTTCGCAAGTCTCTACCCAAACACCAGAGTATCTCTGCCGATGTGATGCTACATTTAATGCATGACTTGCCCACTCGGCTTGTCCTTTTGCTTTTGCCCAGTCGTAACTACCCCTAATCCCAAGCTCGATCATCAACCTGCAATAATAACATTAAAGGTGTGAGGTGTCTATTCAAGTAATTATGCATAACTTAGTTACTACACGTAGAAAGAATCTATTATATATTCCACCTTCCCAGCACATCCATATAATGTCCGCCCATTTACTATATGATTTGTGGGTCACTATACACCTCCCCTGAATGTGATATGCTGTGCCGACACATCATTCAAAAGGCTGCCTTAGTCGCGCTCTTATCCTAAAGTACTGCTTGCAAACTGAAATGGGGGCACGCCCCCCGACCCAGGGGCCTTACGGGAGAACGCACAAAATTATATCATGTAACGGCTTGCTATTCGAATGCCACAAAGGTTACTTCCAACATGACTTAATTCCCCAAAAGGTAAAGCCCCACGCGCCTGAGCTAGACAACCCCCTCTATCCTCTCACTAAACAAGGCCCCCCCCCCCCCGCGTGACCAGCAAACATCCGGATCTTGCTTCCCCACACTACAACGGTCCCCTGGGGAGAATATCCCCCCATGGGACGTACTGAATCGGCTAAACCCATACGTCCAGCGAAATGATTGTATGATACTAGTGAATTTCCCCCTTTCAAGAAGCAAGGATGCTAAACAAATGCAGCTTGAAATAGTGTACATAAAAAAGGTGGGAACACCAATGGTAATGAAGGGCTGGCAAATCTGACACCAAAAAATTATAAGCAATGGGTTTCGCCTAATATCCGGAATACGGTACTCTTTTACCTTTTTATATCACTTTTATACGTATTTTTTTTTTCAACAATTTGCTGAGTGAAGTCCAACCAGTACACAAATCAGTCAGGAGTGGCCAGCAGCTAAGGACATGTAGAACGATGCCTATTACACACTGTGATGAGGCTTGGTAATACGGAAACTTTGGAAACTTATGACGATGACTGCCACCTTGACAACGACACTATCATGGCCATCTTGGGACTTTCACCTTATAAAAATCTGCAACAGAGTGTATGGAATAGTTTGCACACTGCGTTCTGGTGAGGTGCCATGCAGTTCTCAATTTTGTCACCAACAACACCAAACGCCATCTGCCACGGCCCAATAGAAATGGCTTTTGAACTTAAAATGGGGTTGCATTGAATTTTGCCCCTAAAACCGCAAACCAGCACACGAACGAAAATTACGCAACGAAGCCTGATTTTGCGTTTTGATGTTGATTGATTGTAAATTTTACCCCAAAATTACTGTAAGCCGTGGCAATTGAGAAGTTTCTTTTCATGCGATTGAAAAAACTTCTTGTACGATATATACAGACCACTACCATTGAACACTTACCCTGCTAATATCTCCATATTCCCAAACTAACATCTGATACCGCTCAATACAATGACTGTAAGCCAAGCCAATGCTTTCTCACGATCCCATTGAATAAATCAGAAAATTCAGATACACTTCCAACTTCTAACCTACCCTAAGTGCAACTGCAATTACTATCGTATGCCTAAGCAAATGATTAGCCGTCTCCAAATCGCCCAATCGTTGAAAACTGCCCCACAATTGAAACTTAGGGAATCCCCAAATCAATGATTGGATACCTGTACCGGGTCATGTAGCATGTTTAGCTAGCAGTTTGCTACACATTTTACTGCCATTTGCTATGCAATTTTAAGCATTGTTTAGCAATTTTTAACCTAGAGTTTGCACTAGAAACGTGATCAAGGCACGAGATGTTGCAAAAATTTGCTACACAAATAAAAATCCCTTGAGCATGGCCCGCCTTGTAACGCATGATGAAATGCCGCAACGCCTATACTTAGCCAATAGTCATGTTACTTGCAACTCATTTACCATTTACGTGCCCTGCCTTGTTGCGCGTCACGAAATCCAATAAATGATGAAAAACTTCCAAAATATACCAGTGCCCACAAAATGCTTCCTATTTAGTTTAATACCAAGCAACTTAAGAACCATTATTACAATAGGTACACATAATAAAAGGTAACTAATACGATTTATAGAGACTTTATGCTTTCACTATCAAAAAACTTGCTTAACTTAGCCCATTTTTGCACTGCCTAACCGCAACTGCCATATCACACTTTACACTCATCACCGTATGGAAAACTTGATGAAATCACTTGAAAAAGGTGTGGTGAATCATACACAATTACCTCCAGGGTGTTTTGAGAACCAAACAACCGGTTGCACGTCATTACTACAAAGTCCCCTTTGTCAGTTGGAGTTCAAAATAAACATCGAAATGTAAAGAGGAAATTTCAAAGCAACCTAGCAGGATATTAAGGAATAACGAATATTTTATTTTAGCTTTTATTCAAATTATATCACCCCAAGAATTAGAACCATATGACATATGACTGATGTTGCCGAACCAGCTTTGCAGGATTCAACCTGACTAGTCTAGGGAGGGCGGGGGCAATGCATGGCCGATACACAATAAGTTAGGTAAAAAAGCAAACTATGAAAATACACGCACGGACCGATACCTGCTGTTGGTATTTAACAAAAACAAAACAACCGTCCTCTTTTTTAAACTTTTGACGATGTTTTTATTTGGGTAAAGGTTACAAGAATCAAATAATTTGTGTGAACCCCCATCGGGGATGCCGCAATGCAATTTATATTTAACTGGGCCCAATGAACGCGTTTGACAAAACAGCTGGCGCGCGCCGCAGCATAGTTACTCGTAGTTTGGTGACCTATTGTCACAGCAAGAAAGCTTGTGTTGAATCTACGACTGCTCGAGTGCAGGGCCTTTAAAGATCAATGGCCCGATCGCTTAATAGCCTCGCCCAGAAAAGACCCAGTTTTACCGGAAGTGGTCATGACTTTGGTATCGGAGAAACGCTACTATTTTTCTCATTTTCTCCAGTGAAATCTTCGAGCCAAAGAATGTTTGGTTTGAAGTTATGAGCGAAAATGTGCCCCATTTATGGTCGACCAAGATTAATTTTTACCACAGTACTCTATGGGGCATTACAAAATTACGTTTTTAGCACTCACTTCAAAACTGGTTAAAAAATTAACCTTGTTCAAAAGTGTTCTTTTCAAAAATGTTACATATGAGGTTTTGGAGTGAAAGACCAATCTATCAAGATGAAAACTTCCATAACATATAAATCGGCCATCCCCTTTAAAATGATCCAACACCACACAGCAGGTTTTGGTTTTGCTTGGGGGGGGGCGAAATGCACCAACACTGGTTTTAGACTCCACCCCCAAACTGGCGCTACATAGAGACTACGCTGACTGATTGGGAAGGAGAGCCGGTTGTTGAAGTCCACAAACATTACCTCCCCCATTCGCGCGCTGAATACTTCACTCTGAATTGGCCGGGTTAAGGAATCCGCTACGTACGGAGGTTTAAAATGTGGAACCCAATAATCGGGATGGGGTGTGGTGGGAATACGGAGCCTACATTAGGCCCTTATAGCGTACAAAAATAGGTGAATTGGCTCACGGTGTTATGGCTATACTGCTATTTGCTGCCACCCGCTGGCAATTGTGGCGTTGACCTGCGATCGGCAATACTGCTACACTGGTCCATGTTCCAACCATACCTTCGATCCGTGTGTCTCCTCTTGCGGATGTTTCTATAGCCTAAGGCGCGCTTGGTACGATGCCCCCGCATTTGACCATCCACCGGAATATCAACGTGCAATTTGGCTGATCGCTGGCTTCTTCTTTTCCCCATGATAATAATTATGAGACAGTCACTGATCAGCCGCAGTAGTATCAATTTGGTTCATACGCCCAGTAAAAATGTTACCACAAGTATGCCGCGTATGCACTTACAGCGTTGTACAAACGTGAGTTTTGAGTTGTATCCTTTACTGTTGTATCCATACGAATCAGCAGAAGCAGTTAATTAATAGTTGTTGTCTGCAACCTGTATTTACTTCTCATTGTACTGCTACTACACCCACAAGCCCCCGATGTCGTAACTTATGGAATTTGATGAAACATGAAGTATTATTTAGTCCTCCATACAAACGCTATCAATGATTTAACACTCGCCGCTAATCTCCGTGTGAATAATGAATATTATGAATTACGATTTGAAAACTCCAAGGTGACCCAGTTTTTAGTTTCAGTTGATTGCACCAGTTAAATTAAATTGAAACATGAATGGAGAAGCTGGCCAAATTGGCATAAGATTGAACCAGTTTGAGCCCCAAACTTTAGGTTCTGCAAGAAGTAGAGTACTGATAACCCATTCGCTTTTTATTGACTCTTAAATGCCTTTGTCTGAGCTCCCAAAGCTTCCCCGAATACTGATATTCTTCTGTAGTGTATGTGCCTGTACAGGTTTGTTGTCCCCGTGGCTTATACAACTTACTGTCCAATTTCACGCATTTTGACCACCCCGCAAGTCTGTACCTCAAGAAAACTTCTGGTAGAGGTAGGACCAAACACCGGCACAATGTTCAGGTGTACCACACACTCGCTCTCAGAAATGACTTCCAGATCTTGAGGAATGCCAAGTGAATGTAATTCTCGCTTAATCAACACAGCAAAAATTGCTTGCATAGTTAAACGTCCATCTTATTGAAGTTAAAATGAATCCAGATTCATGTGATTAATAAACCAGGGAGATCACAAACCAAACAACTTTTCTTGGCGAAATGTAAGAAGAAAAGTGAACGCGCGCAACCTGCAAACGCCAGACATCCCACAGTTGACTGGTTTTCGCACGTAAACACCACAAATCAAAACGGCCCGACCGGTCCCCGACCGGAGAACTACACCACATATCTAGGTCATACGACGCGCGTGAACCTACGGTGGGAACTGGCTCTGTCCCTTTCACAAAACGTGTTTGACTTGAATGGCAAAACAAGGTTATATGGTCTCATGATTGGTTCAATGCATATCCATGTTCAAAACTCCTTGATAAAGTTGCAAGGACCATTATAAATTGTAAATGCTACCAAAATTATTCTTTTGGATTGTTTTCATAGTTGAATACCCAATTGGATTGAGGGGGGGTATGTTTTTAAGTATTTATTGCAAGAAGCGCTCAGGCGTTCAAGGGGTGCGGAACGGATTAATGTTAATTTTACTAACCTAAAACGCGCCCGGTTGTTGGGGAGGCGATAGACCATTCCCCAATTATGCCCTACTCCCATTTTCCGCGGAAAGGACATATCGCATGTATTTGGCATGCGGTCGTTAAGGTCTGGATGGTGCATGCTCCTTTAAATCCTTGAAATCATTCAGTATTAACATTCGCAAAGAACCAAAACCTAATAAATACATAGGACCAAATTGCTTGCTCCAATGAATTAACATTTCGTGAAAGGGAGTCCATTCATGACGCCCATGGTGAAAGCACTAGGCAGAAGACCAAAGATTGTCCACCCATGCGGGCCTGGAACCTCACACACTGGTTGAAATTTGCGATGATATACAATCCACATCGCCATAAAAACGGCGGCGATTGACAGAGTCCACCAAATCATTTTCCTCCAAAGGTGAATCCACATGTGCTGTAGCTTGTCTTCGTCCAACCGATTCAAGGTATGTGGTAAACTTCAGGCGATGCGTTGAATAGTTAAGGCTAAACATTAAATTCACTTCTGCAAATAATAAAACTAGAAACTCCCTTCTGTCGCATACCATGTGATATATCTCAGGTTCCGCTAACTTACATTCATAGCTTACATGCAATCCCTCACAAATCTCTTCCACTCAAAAGTTGAAATAAAAGTTTGGTTAACACACAGGTAGGCACATCATTCACTCTCAGCCATCAGGTACACGCTGACTACACAGAACACCGACCACACAAAACAGAATAAAAGATTCACACCCAGTGAGCATTCGAGAAAGGGAAACAGAAAAGCAAGTATAAGAATCGATGGAGTTATCAATAAACTTAAGAGTTACAGGAGAGTTCAATACACACGGTGCAATAGAATATTGTTAACACTTTCTACATTTAGAAGACACAAAATATTAACTTGAATTGTGACAATTACTCCCCTTTTCGTATTTGATTTAAATACTTCAATATTCAATTTCAATTCACTTAATTGGATGAAATAGTTATACAAAACTGATGCAATTATTGTATTTTAAAAATGAACATTTTTTTATGTGCAATTCAACTCCTTAATATTTAAGTATTACTAAGAGTCTCTTGAAGTTGCTGAAAATGTGTGTACAACACCTGATACATTAACAAAGTTCATAGCGAAATGTGACACCACAGCTGTTTGACCCCATGCAAATTGTCTCTTATTTTTAGAGCAATTTTAAACAATGGCGACACAATTTTGACAACTGATATCAGTAGGGACATGCAAGAGCTATTACCACCTCAAATCAGAAAAATCCATTGCGGGAATCTTGCCATATAGGCCTACAAAGGTCATAATTTGTACGTTATAGCGCCCTCTATATGCCTATTTTCCATAGAAACGTGTAAAACTAGTTTTTTTTGAAAAATCATATTTGCCCGCAATGAAATTTCATCAAATTTACACAGGATGTAGTTAGTGGCATAAATACTCCAAATCAGTTGTCAAAAGTGTGTCGCCGTTGATATTTTTTGTTTTATTCTCGTTTTGTCATAATAAATGAGACTCGCAAACAGCTGTGACACATAAATAGGAGAAAGGGGTCACCCGGATTCAATCTAAATTTCTATTTACACGTGGCATTGTCCTACCAGTTTGTTTTGGTTCATGCAGTTTTCGCCAAGTTCAGCAAATCAGGATATAAAAAGATTTTTTGAAGTAATGATGACCATTCCGGCTGCAGAAGCGAATCATTGTACATATTATGTGTATACTGAAGTTCCCACGATAATGATTTTCAAGTCTGAATTTGAACTTCAGCTTGTAGCATGTAGATACATTGGGAAAACTCGCCAAGATTTGATTTAAGGCAAGTTCATAATGTTCGCCAACTGTAGTGACCAAGCCATAATTTAAGAAGAGTTCGCCATTACAAGTTCCCATAGCTGTATAAACAGTTCTGCAGACGATGATGTGGTAATATAAGTAAACGAGAATGTTGCAGAAATCAAATCAATGTGTGTAGCAACTAACACAAAGATTTAATTCTACTCTGCAAACAAAAGGACCAGTTCATTAGCCATTCTGTTGGGCAAGAAGGGTATCAAAATTTACACAAAAAAAACACTACTATTGATATTATTTTGTTTTCGTACATACGACAAAGGGTTTGTAACTTATGGGGCATGTAGATATGGTGTGTTACTTTTTGGGGATCTTTATTATGTAATACTGTGAGGCCGAGTTATGTCAATTATGTCAACTACAAACTTTGACAATATACTGCGACGATATACTACAGTTTATACAAAAGAGCATGTCAATATACTGCTATGATATTATTACATTTAGCCACATGACTTACATTTAACAATAATATACTCTATCATCTGTAAATATACATTTTCGTCATGTGACAATACACTGAGAAATGTGTATTTTATATGATGGCATTCCCATATTACTTTCAATATTGTGTAATTAGATGCTGTTTTAAAGCCACTATTGGGTATTGTCGTGGATATAAATTGTATTGTAAATTGTAAATTACCATAAAACCCCAACACCCATGACGTCGTAAAATACGTACAAATGCTAGTGTTTAAAGGAACTCATAACGCAACACTACCATTTTAAGAGACACAATGACACAATAGGCGTTTCAAAATGGCTTTATCTGTTTATTTTAACCAAAATATTATACTGTTTCAAATTGCGACCCTTCACGATACGTGTATTTTTCCATCGGCCTCTGGCATATGTGTTACTAATCATTATGTTGACCTTATGAATATCTAATAGTGTACTCCCCGACCGAACCCGTTTTTGAAAATCGGGAAATGATTTTTTGCTTTACAAAAGAATACCGAAACAAATTACACAAAATTCGGGAATCTAACGCTTTCATGTCAGTCGGTCCAAGCTATCGAAGCGTGATGGTACTTAAAGCGATAGATATTCATCCTTTCTGTTTAATGCCCTCGCGGGGCCTCGTTTTCCTATTTATCTACCGACATGCATGACAGTGAAACAAATAATGAATTCTTGCAAGGAAAAGTGCAAAATAACAATTAAACACTTACCAACAATCTTTTCCCTGAGGGAAAAAGCGTTAATTTAATCTACAGACGAAGGTTATAAAAGCAATCTTCAGGGGAGGACGGCAAGAAATCCCAAATTTCAGAAGTTCGCCATTGGTTTTAACACGTAAAGCGCAAAATCGTGACGAAAAATTCTGACATTTTTTATATGTTTGTAAAGTCAAGGAATATTTTTTAATCCAAAACCGTTGGAGTGGAGAATCAAATCCACTGGAAGGGGTTATTTCTGAATTTTGATGAATAAGAAACGGGGACGAGGTCGTAGTGGGTCATGGGAAACACCCATGACCGACTCACACCCAAAGCACCCAAATTGTTGTGGTGTTGACTACAGTATGCTGTCATTCTTTTACATTTTTGGTGAGTTGCTATAATGAATGAGGGCTTGGCCGCCACGCCCTGGCAATATTAGCACAATTTTTGAAGAGCGCCCCCAATTTCAAATTTGAGATTTTTGCACAGCTATGTGGTAATTGTCTTAGAAAACTACACTGCGAACGAGGAATGACTCAAAAATCCGTAATTTACATAAAAAAAAGGAGCCCGATTTTTAATTAGAATGGGATCCTAGATTGTACTTAACGGCAGAGCTGGAAATGATAAGTTTATGTCCGTCCATGATGAAATAGTGCCACCTTAAGAAAATGACCTCTAACTTGAATTGCCTGAACAACAATAAAACAACTAATAGATGAGCGTAGATACGTACATGGCGCTATTTCCCGGCTATTTCATATTGGAAGGCCGTTTCCAGCAGCCGTTGAATTATTATCGGGGATCCCGATATTAATTATTCTAGTTACAAAATTCCTTCGTTTGCGACACATAGACATTGTAGAGCTTAACCATTCACAGGTATAGTTTACTAGCCAGTTACCAATGCAACCGTGTAAAAATCTCAATTTTTTTGAAATATTGGGGGCGCTCTTCAAAAAAATGTGCTAAATTGCTAATATTGCTTTAACTGACAGAGCTACCCTTATTGATGATACATTTGCAAACTCGCATCGAATAACTATCCCTTAAAGTTTTTCTCCAAGCTTTCGTTCTTCAAAGCAAGCTTCGTATGGTAATGGAGAATGCACAACGCCAGATTTACCACGAAGATTGATGGGGTAGGACTTTTGCGGCTTCTTCACTGAAAACTGATGGAGCGTATGCGTGAAAAAGATAAACACCTCCATTTTTGCCAGCTGCTCTCCAATGCAAGCCCGTCGACCTATAAAAAAATGTTAAAATATTATACCATCTTTGTAAATAGGTTTTTCCTCTTTCAATTTTATTATAGTAGATTTCAAATTAAGTGAAATTTTGTACATTTTTCTCTGGGTGTTGTTGATGTGAGGGTTCTTTCCTTGACCATGTGGAGACTAGGCCTTTGTTGTCATTACAAAACATTGTGGCCATCTGGCCATGGTACAATTTTATGCATTTTCAGTTCTTAGGTGGGTTGTTTATGATATAAGACTAATGGCATGGTTGGCCGGGATATCAAGGAACTCATTATCCGCTTTACGCTAATATCTCTTGCAAGGTTGGATGGTCAAATAAAAAACTTAGTTGCGTGCAATATGTGTATTGCTATAATGCAATATTTCTCCAAGTATGCTTTTATATGGAAAATATTTTGCAGTGTCAAAGGTAAATTGTGCTCAAATAACAACATTAAATAATTGCTGATGTTTTCATCCTGAAATATTTTTTACCTGTTGCCATTAAAATAAATCATCTTACCTCTCACGGTGAAGGGACAGACCTAAAACTTAAAAACCCAATTTGAAATTTACTATAATCTTCCGGTCATACTTATTTACTATTATTTAGAGGTGCTTGTTCCGATCGCCTTTGGGATCCCCAGATTTATCAGGAAGTAGTGTAAATTTTAATATCAGATGAAAGGCCATATTTTTCTCATTCAAATCCATTTCTTTCCCAAGATAGAGACAGAATACTGCCGTTTTAAAGGTTAACCATCAATATTAGCACAGTAGTGAATGGGTCGTTCCACTATGCATTATCGCTTCTACCGTCAACACCAGAAAATGCGATTCCCACGATACTTTGGTGTCAGGCAATGCAAGTGTCGGGCTCTCATGTGAAGTAGAGAACTCGATAGAGAAAAATCGGAACAAGCACCTTTAAATAGGCACTAAGCCATCTACACGGTGAATGCTCCTGGTTCTAGTTATACGCCACTAACCTGGCCGCCGAAAGGATAAAACAACCTTGGGTGAACTACTTTCTTGCATGGCATCTGAAAAAAATGCTTTAAACTGTCTGGAAATGCACTACTTATTTTAATGAAAGTTGTTGTTTTATGATTGCTGTAGACTGGGGTGCTTTCCTTCGTCAAACTTTATAATGGCATTTGCGACAGTATCTTAGGCAATTTTACATCTCAGACTACACTCACAGCATCTCGTGCTGGGTATTTTGACGTCTTATGACTTTAGAGCTTTCAAACTTATAGTCCTTCGGTGGCCCATATGACCTTGGTAAACAGAGTCTCACAATTGGTTTGAAATGGTTTCAAGGCAACATTAACCTGCTGATTATCCAATCTCGATGGTGCAATTTTTGCATCCTTGAGCATTTTGAGATAGGGAAGGGGGTAAATTAACAGGGATAAATTTTGTGAAAGTTTCACATGAGGTTAAATGTGTATAGACTTTTGATTTAAAAGGGTATAGTTTGCTCTATCTACAACCTTTTTGTGTTTGCACGACAGGCCAAATACTGTTCAAGGTCATCAGGGGGTAAACATTTATATTGATCCGATTGGTTTCAAATTGTTCGTATGGGAATGTTACAACGGGAATTATGCATTTACTTTATGTTAATCAGCTCAAAGATAACTGAGGCCAAATTGCTAATTCCCCATAGCCCCTTTGGGCCTGAACACTAATTCCCCCTTAATTATATCCCCAATGTCAAACAATTCACATCACTTTTATTTTACATTACTATCTATAAGCATGAAGAATTTGAGCCCTTATAAGTTTCTTACCCCAGGGTGACCTTGAACCATTTTAAGCCTATTGTTTAAAATTGTCCAAAATATAGCAAACTATACCTAGTCTTTAGAACCAGATGAACATATTTATATACCTTTACTCCACTATAAAGTAGTAGGACAACAATGTTTTCAATCCGGTTTTGTCCCCGTTAACGGGGGTGACCGGATTGACCTCACATTTACAGCAATACTGCTGTGTAAGGATTTATAAAACCTTTACAAAATTTGACCCCTGTTAATTTACCCCCTTCCATATTTCAAAATGCTCAAGGATGGAAAAGGTTTTGGAATCGGCAGGTCAATGTTGCCTATAAACCATCAACAAATTTCGTGCAGACTCGTTTGCAAAGGTCATATGCAAGATCTAGTGTTCTACCGCTGGACCATATGTTGACATGTTGATCATTTGGTGATTTTAGCTTGTAATCTGGTGTGATATTATTGTATTTCCTCCGTGAGCGTTTTAAATGTTAAGGCAAACTTACACTTTCACGTGGTCGTTAAGCATACATTGGTGAGATTCAAAAATACCCTCTGTAATAGGTCTACTTCCCGGTCGATCAGGGGCGGCGCCAGGCATTGGTTTCAGAAACAGAGGTTTTACGCAATAAATTGCATTATAATTAGGGCTTTTTACCTAGGCCTATATGAGTTAATCGTGTAATTTTTTGCCATCCCTAAGGTTTTACTCTGGCGCCGCCCCCTGCGGGCAGGATGATAATTATTAGATGGTTCAGGTGTAAAAGTAATTATAATCCGCCGGACTCACAGTACACCTACAACGGTAAAGAATAGGACACTCGATTCACTTGACTCTTCACGCAACATTAGTTTCACGCTTTATTCCGCTATCGTTTATGGAGCCCGGACTATGGCTACCGGGGGATTATAGTTGCTTTCACACCAGACCGTGCACAGAGACGTTCACTGAACGGGTCGAGGTGCTTCAAATTCTTTGAGGGGTGAGCTAATAAAAAAACGCATTTACCTGAACCAAAAACAATGTGATATTCTGGCTTTAGAACGGCGTTGTTATTATCCAGGAACCTCTCTGGATTGAATTGGTCGATATCTGGATCATTCCATAATCTTGGATCTCGACTGATACTCCAAAGATTACCAATCACTGCCGTGCCTTTAGGTATCTTATAATCACGAAATGTTGTATCGCCCTTGTGTGTAATGAGGAGCTCCAATTGGTGCAATCGTGCCATATCTCATAATTTCTTGCATTGTGGCTTCGGTGTAAGGTAATTGGGATTTGTCAGCAAGTATTGGCAAACGGTTACGACCAACAACAGTGTCCAGTTCTCGTTGCACGCGAGATTGTACATCTGGGTATGCCATCATCAACAAAATACTCCATTTCATTGTCGTAGCAGTGGTCTCTGATCCAGCAAAATAAAGGTCTTCTACTGTCGCCTCCATGTTATCTTCATTCAATCTTGTGTCGAATCCTTGTTTTTTCTTCAATCGCATTTCATTAAAGTACACATCGATAAAATCTCGCAAATTCTCTTGATCAAAAGTTTCGCGGTGTTCTTGAATGACTTGTCTAATACATTGACGGAATTTCAGGAGGTAATTTCGGAATGTGTTTATAGGTCCAAATGGCATGTTTATTAGACAGGGAAACCCTTCGGTCGCAATTGCGATACCAATTTGTTGTGCCATAATTGAATCGACATATTCAAGCATGCGTTTAAAAGTTTCATCTTCATAGTCGTACCGCTTGCCAAATGTAACAGAACATATAACATTAGCAACCGCGTTGCAAAGCAAATGGCTGGGATTGAACCGCTTTCCATTCATCGAACAGATATTTCTGATAAGATGCCAAGATTCAGCAGTGATTTCACTTTCAAAGCTCTGCTTTCCCACACCGAAACTTCGGAGAACAGACAAGGAGAATTTACGTTGCTCTTTCCAGGTATCCCTTGAAGAAAACAAGATACCTATAGCAAAAAAGGAAAATAAAAAGAAAAGACCTTTCACTTCGTATCTATAGATACATATTGAAAAAAAAAACATTTCTGCAGGGTCTTTAAGTTAGATATAACTTAACTTTTGCAGAAAATTAAAGTGGAATCTCCCCAGTACAGGTTTTTTCAAGGCCAAAATTTGTATTATATTTAAGTATTGAGCTTGGAATATGCCTTTCTTTTGCTTCAAATTTAGTAAAAATCGGACATTCCTTCGAAAAGTTGTGATTATTTTTGTTCATCAAAGTCAGCGGCAAAGCTATGAATATCTTATGTATTTCCTTTTTTTAAATTCTTTTGTATTGTATTATTTTGTTGATATTTTAGGGTAATATTTCAGCATTTTGATACGATTTCTGTATAATTATTTTATTTTTTGTATTCAATATGCTGGAATACTTTTAACTAGTGTGTACTCTTCATTTTATGATAATTTGACTTTATGAACCTAATTGGCTTATTAATTATTGTTAATTAGTTAGACATTTTTAACGGACCAAAGTTTAAAGGCTGATATCTCAAAATGGTGATTTTAGCGAGAAACCGGTGCTTGGAACATGATTTCTCAAAAAGTATAATAGATACTACCTTCAAATTTTCAATGAAGCTTGCCATTATAAGCTTCAAATTGAACTAAAAGTTTTGTTCTCACACCCTGAGAACACGATTCTTGCTAAGGAAATAAAAAAAACAATAATTATGAAAATCTGAATTTGACCTTTGACCTCTGATTACACCTACTTCATGTCATGCTGTAATTCAGATTGAAATCTTTTAAAGGTGCTTGTTCCGATTTATGTCTATTGTGTTCTTTTACTTGATATGAGAGCCTGTCACTTGTACATACGCCCAACAAGTACCGTGGGAACATTTTGCATATTACAAAGCCCTATTCAATACTGTGCTAATATTGATGGTTAACCATTAAAACGACGGTTTTTTGTTTGTATCTTGGAAATGAAATGGATTTGAGGGCTCAAATTTCGGGACGACAATGAGAAAAATACGACCTTCGTCTGATATCAAAATAAATACTACCTCTTGGTAAATCAGGGGGGTCCCAAAGACGATCGGAACACGCACCTTTAAGATATCACGTTGCAAGGCCCATTATTTTGAAAATTCACCAAATCCAACATGGTTGCCATTGCCATGGCAACGGGTCCCGTGATCGGGACTTTTATAATTGTTTTGAAAGAAAAATGCTCAAGGGTTATATTCAACTTGATAATATGCAAGTACTTTCAGATAAATTTAATATTTCAGCATTTAGCTTCAGGGCAGCTGAACCGGGGGGATTCCACCTTAATAAAATAAGCTTTCCATTTATAACACGTACGGCACAATCAGGGTCCATTTTTACTCACCTGTATATCTTGATACAATACTAAAATAAGTGTTAAGAGTTAATATCAAATATATTTTGTTACAATGTAAAACAAATACATTATTTAAAAGAAATTTATTGATGCATGTTCTTAAAATATACATTTTGAGAATGAAATTTAAGTGTATGTTGTTACAAATGTTACAAAATACGCAATGAGAACAATTTAACAATGTACAGACTGAATTAAAGAAGTTTACTAATCTGTTTCGTGGTTTAGTAAAAATCTAAAAGGAAGTCTCTGCAAATTATTATAATCAATAAAAAGAGCAATTTCTAAGATCAAATTTTTAAAGGATTTCTAAATGCGCAGATGCCACACCCAAGTTATACTCATTTAAATAAAATCGGCCATCTGGGAAAGTTGCATCAGTTTCAAAATATGTCACAATTGTATAAAGAATTACTTTATTACAACATTTGAAGCCTTCGTAGAGGTTTGTAATATTCATAATGAAAATCGGTTCCAAAAAGAATTTCAGTAACAATTTTAATCGGAATATATGCGTTTACGAAATTTCCAGAGAAGTTAGCCTTTTTTAAAAACCTACGGAATGATTTTTGTTAAAGGGACATAATGGCATGAAAAAAATTGACATAATGAAAAGGACCCTTACTGAAATCGCTTCCACGAGTTTGAAAACAATTGGGATGTTTACATTCTGTAAAAACAGCAATTTAAAAGTAGTCAGGATGATGTATGCAGTGTTTTTTTTTAATGTTTTATATATATATTAAAAGAGTGGGCCCAGCATAGCTTAGTTCGAGTCTATATTATTATATGTTGAATTAATTTTGCACAGATTTACCAATTCTCCACACATATCTGCAACTTTAAGGTGTTAGTTCCACACATAGGAATAAGCTTACTGTTAAAAATATTAACATTTTGGCCAGAAGACAAAGTAAGGCAAGGTACACTGTTAGAAATTTCCGTAAATTAAGAAAAACAGATTTTCCGTAAATTTACGGAAAATCTGTTTTAGAAAACAATAAAAATATAAAAAAAAAACATAAAAACGTTAATTTACGTAAATATTTCAAAAATTTCAGGCAGCAAATTTCCGGACTTTTTTTTCGTTCCGTAAATTAAATTACGGAAACATTTTTCCACAATATGAGACAAATTTTGTAAAATTACTGTCAAAGTTCCGTTAATTGACAGAAACGAAATTCATATAAATTAACCTTAAAAAAGTCTGGAAATTCTGCTGCCAGAAATTTCCGTAACCTTTACGGAAATTTTTTAACAGTGATATGCAGACAGTCACTGAAAGACATTGACAAGATATGATCATCTATGCATGTAAAATAAATCACGGAAAGTTTGACCAAACAAGCTGGTAATATTTATAAAATATACCGGAAATATGATCTATGCGCCACATGACGCGTTAACAAAACGCATTGTGCAATAATGATAACTAAACGAGAAGGTGAAGGATTTGAGCGAGTATAGCCCCCCCCCCCCCACAACACACACAACTTTACTTCATCAAAATTGAGATATTGTTTCTCCATACCCCATTTAAATTTGAGGCCCAGAAAATGTTTACTTTGGATGTTATGAACAAAAACGTCTACCAAATGTGATGGACCGCATTAAAAGGGACATAATGCCATGAAAAAAAATAACATAATGAAAAGGACCCTTACTGAAATCGCTTCCACGAGTTTGAAAACAATTGGGATGTTTACATTCTGTAAAAACAGTAAAAACAGGAAGAGTTCCAGGGGGAGGTGGCAGTTTGTGGCAATTTCTGGAACAGAAAAGCAAGGTGTTCACATCCCTGGCAGAATTTATAGTGTATCTTGCATGTTTTGTGACGCAATTCAAAAGCATTTAGACCGGGATTCGGGCATTGTACTTTGGGCTTGTAGTAAGATATTGATCTGGCAAGTGAAAGATGGATTAGCCGGGATTAGCACATACACAATAGCAATGGTCTGTGAGCTGATGACAACATGCTTTTCAAGTTTGGTAAATGCTGGCAGTTATGTCAGCATCCTTGTTCCAGAAATTGCCTCAAACTGCCACCCCCCCCCCCCCCCCCGGAACTCTTCCTGTTTTTACAGAAACATCCAAATCGTTTTCAAGCTCGTGGAAGTGATTTCAGTAAGGGTCCTTTTCATTATGTCAATTTTGTTCATGTCATTATGTCCCTCTAATCCCGGTGGATGGCTGCATCCTATAATTTATACATTCCCACCTATAATTCACACATTCAGTCCCAAATAAATGTCAGGGATCTATGTGAGTTTGATGTTTCCCCACGAAATTACGGTTGGAAATAATGTTGTGATCAAAATTCGCTGCCATTCAAACTTAACCTTTTGTCTTTCTATTACTACCATATGTATGGTATTAGTTTATTTCAAAACACCTCTTGATGAAAATCATTCGCCTTTAGAGGGTCGTCCGAGGCCAACATTGTGTAAACACGTATTTCAATACACGGAAATTTAATAATCCAATCTCATCATAGTTGGCGCAGTTCAACTCCATAGAAAAAACGTTTACACCAATTTGGCACTCGCCAGTGGGTTATATCGGATTCAATTATGTTTAGGGACCACTATGAGCCTATAGTAAAATCTCAATTCCTTGTTACAGTTCAGTACCTTCCAAGCACCAGTGTATTTAGAAAAACACCCCCTTTTCGGTTTTGGTTAGGAATATACGATACCAGATCACACAAGGTCAGTTCATGTCAATATATGTACAAGTACAACCTACTGAACTGGTCCTTGGGGATAGCATATCTGCAACATCCTAGTTGAGATTTGGGCAAGTTCAAAAAGCACATTGGACCGGACCAGGCATTTCAAAATTGGTAACTAGAATTTCGCGGTTCTCGGCTTTCGTGATCACTAGAGTCATAAGAATATAAGCTGTGTCCCGCTGCATATCAAATTAATAAAAATTTTAGCCGACACACACACCCCACACTTAACATTTTAGTGGCACACACCACACCGCACGACACAACGGTAATGCCTAACGTGGTCCTTGCCAGCTATGCTAGCGGCCCACAACAAAGGGTTACGATTATAATCATTGATTTTCCCCATCGAACTGCCCTCTGTTTCTCCTTTAAGACTTTACATGAATATGAGCTAGTCCAAACAGCAGTAGAATCCAGTACAGTTCCGTGATTGTTAGTTTCTTCCTCAGCCAAATAAAAATGAAATAACAGATGTGTGATGATAAATATGGTACATCGTGTAAAGTGACATGAGGACATTTCCAGAAAAAAATGCGCCCAATTTTTTTTTCGAACCAGTTGTTTTTGCATATTTTGGAATGCTTTCGTACCGACGTATTAGATCAAACATGAAGTGAATAACCCAAACGCGTCTATGTAATACGATGATGATTTAGTATTTTCTGTCGTATAGTATAAGGCGATTTACGATAGCGGCAAGTTTAAAATAGGTTGCGGTTTTCTTTTGTACTTGTTTGTCAATAAACCTTCCGAGACGTTATCGGCTATAGGTGGTCTAACACCCGCATCCAGTGAATTTGAGTGAAATTAGTATTCTAAAAACAAAAAATCTCCTCCTTGTCACTTTAAACAATTATCCTATGACACTCTGAATCATTATTTAAAAGTAGTCAGGATGATGTACGCAATGGTTTTTTTAAATGTTGTATACATGTTAAAAGAGTGGACCCAGCATAGCTTAGTTCGAGTCTATATTCCATTATTTGTTGAATTAATTTGCACAGATTTACCAATTCTCCACACATATCTGCAACTTTAAAGGTGTTAGTTCCAAACCTAGGAATAAGCTTACTGTTAAAAATATTAACATTTTGCCAGAAGACAAAGTAAGGCAAGTATGGTAGACCTTTTATGCAGACAGTCACTGAAAAGACATTGACAAGATACGATCATCTATGAATGTAAAATAAATCACGAGAAAATTGACAAAAACCAGCTGCTAAATTTATTAAAATATACCGGAATATGATCATGACGGCCACATGACGCGTTAACAAAACAATGTTGCAAAATGCTAATAGACGGACACCCCGTGAAAGTTTTGAGCGAGGTATAGCCCCCACCCCCGCCCCACACAAACACACACACTCATCAAAATTGAGATATTGTTATCAGAAAAAGTAAATATTTTCTCCATTACTCATTGTTAATTTGAGGCTCCAGAACAATGTTACTGGATGTTAGAACAAAAACGTCTACCAAATGTGATGGACCGCATTAACATAACCGACGGGACATAATGGCATGAAAAAAATTAACATATGAAAAAGGACCCTTACTGAATCACTTCCCGAGTTTGAAAAAAGGGGAACCACAAACATGATTGAGAAATTGCCTTTCTGTAAAATAAATTCGTTGAAAATACGCATAATTATGGAAAACAGCAAGAAATGTCATTGTTATTTGTTTTTTACTTTTGTAATTGTGAAAAATATTTTCTATGATAATTAATATGAATTATGAAAAAAAAGTTTTAAACTCTATTTTTTTCATCATTGGTTAAAAAATGCCTCTTGAATGAAAAATAATGTATACATCAGAAATACATCGCATGTATTTATATGGGAAATAACTTCAATCGCACCAGTTTCTCCTTAATCGTTTGACTTCAAAGAGGCGTAACATTCAAACCAAAAGCAATTAAAGCTTAAACTATGACGTTTTTATAATAATAATAATAATATTTAATTCTTATAACGCGCGACAAATCCACCGAAGTGCTCAGGGCGCCGCTGTGGAGCGCCTTAGGCTGCTACAACACAACGAGTATATCCAGAAACGACAAGGAAGGCATTTTATGGGAAGAATATGAGAAATAAGAAAACACCCAATATAACAAATAATACCACACTTCCAACCTTAAAACCACTATCAGTCATTTTGTTCCTGATGTAAACAAACACCCTCAATTTTTGTCGGATTTTTTTCCCATTATAATATTAGAAACTACTGTCCAAACGGCTGGACCGATTTAACTCAAATTTGTAATCAGATGTTTTTGGTGATATGCTTCCATATGAAACATCAAGAAAAATCGGACCATGATCGGGTCACCCACCTTTAAACTGTTATGACTATTTTTTCAGTCGCAAAACAATTACAAAAGAGTGATTTCTCCAGATATAGACTTGTGAAATTGAATTTTACCCGCAACTAACTGCAATTGAGTTTAAATCAAACATTTTTGAGAATTCAACGGCTGTGCTTCAAATGCTTAATTGCTGTGCATGCATTAAGGGCGCAGGACATTTTTAGAACCGGTGTGAATGTAATTATAGTCTGCCGGGAGCCACAGTCTGGGGTCCATAGACGACAACGGAATAAAGCATGAAACTAATGTTGCGTAAAGAGTCAACTGAATCGAGTGCCGTATTCTTTACCGTTGTAGCCGGACTGTGAGTACGGCGGACTTTAATTACTTCTACCCCGATCTTATTTATTTTTACATTCTTACATGCATATAGAAGCAAAATACACAACAATTAACTTTATCAGCACTTCAAATGATTAGGGATGAATTCAGTATTCTGCCACCATATACTTCAATATACAGTTTATTCCGTTGAGGCTGCCGAATTCATAGGGGTGGCACAATACTTAATTCTTCCATTGGTTAATATTAAAAAGAGACACTTCAGAAAACGGTCGGAGAGCTTCATACAATTGGGAGGCCTTTTGCGTGACGTCAACCTGTTTACTCAAAGGCACTCGCGAAAAATTAGAAGGGAAATTTGTGAACGTAAAATTCCCACGGAATAGTGCAATGGCTTCACAGCCATTAATTGACGGTTTGAGACAAATTTTAATAGTATTTGTGATATATTTGGATAAAAGAGAAAAGGATGTCTTAAAAAGGTTGCACAGTAGTAAATTCATTAATTTAAGGATTCTAGTATTAAAGAGACATGAGGAGATTTCCAGAAAGAAGCGCCCCAATTTTTCTCGAACCCCGGTTTTTTACATATTTGGAATGCTTACCAATGTATTAGATAACACCTGAAGTAAATAAGTCGAATACGCCGTCTTTATGTAATAAGATGATGATATAGTACTTTCTGTCGTGCACGACAGAAAGTCAAAGCATGTTTTCTAGGGGAACGATTACGATAGCAGTCAAGTTCAAAATAAAACAAGGTTTGCGGTTTTCTTTTGCACCTGTTTGTCTAATAAACCTTCGAAACGTTCTCAGTAGGTGGTCTACAACCGATCCAGTGAAATTTGAGAGAAATTCGTATCCTAAAAGAATCTCCTCCTGTCACTTTAAACGCTTCGGCATCGCGTGTTGTCACATGCTTCTGGTACCCAAGTGGAAATACTGATTTCACACCAGTAAATACAAGTCCCATTGATTCATGTACAAAATGGGCGAGATGAAAACGTCATTTCTTTTCTCCTCAAGGGAACGTCTCAGACCTTAAAGTTAACATTCTGTTTGAAAATCATCATCTCCTACTCGATCAATCATGAAATTAGGGTAGTTACTCCCAAATTTTTCGAGCTACTGGACCGTGAAGACTAGCATGTACCATGGACTCTGGCGGTCAAGGCACTTTTTCAGTCAGGTGATCCCTGTAAGAATACGGTTAAAATTGGTATGTCAGATCAAAATAAAAGTATCAATGCCAACTTTTTTGATATTGCTAAAGATTTATACTCAATACTGATAGCAACCATGATTTAAACCAGATCTCGCCATTTATCTCAGTTTTCAGGGTACACCGGTCCACAAAAACACCATCATTTGCAGCGGGGGCTGGACTTACCTCTCTTTCTCATGCTATTTACCGGTGTGAACCCTTGTGACTAAACAGTTTGATGTCACCGCGGGATGGTGCCCGATGTTGTTACGTTTTTTCAGCGTGAGGCTGGGTGGTGATTATCATGCTAATTACTAAAAATGATGGGGAGATCGTTGTAAACTGTTTCATTAAATAAAGCATTACGTTTTATGCTTTATGTTGATACCAAACTCGTTAAACTGTACCAAATGACCTGCCCCCTCTAAATGGATAAGTTACACGTACATGGCGCTTTTTCATATTAGAGGAACGTTACGTTACCAGCGGCCATTTAATTGCTTCTATTGCCGCAATATGGTGTGCCGCCAACGGTTGGTTCGGAGAGGCGATGTTTTCCCGATGCATCATGGGAAAAGGTCTACATTCAGCGTGCGCGTAATACAAGCATTAACACTGCTTATACATTTGTCAAGTTTTGTCAATGTATGTTGCCATGTTTGTCAGAAATTGCACTAATTTCGTTGAACTGTTTTGCAAATAGCGACGATTAGAATCGGAGATCCCCGGTTTTAATTACTCTAATTTTACTAGCCAATTACCAAAGTAATTATCCAAATGATCATTTTTTTAATTGGGGCGTTCTAAAAATTGCTATTATTGCTTTAATTTTGTACCAATATGCTAGGAAACGGTCATAGAATAGTATATTAAGTCAGTAAATTGAACAAATGGGAACATTAAAATACAGACACCGATATTTTTTTGGTAAAGTCAGATAGGCCCTAGGCCCTCTCCGTCGCGTCGTAGAACTCGCTAGTTCATAAAACAGGTTCAAAGTTCTCTGTGCGTGAGCGGCAAGTATCGGTTGTTTCATCGTGGTAACGTTTTGCTCCATGCTGTTATAGAAACAGCAGTGTCATGGGACACTCTGAAATGGGAGACGCGCACAATTCTCACACCGGCATTCTGCCATTGGTGATTTATATGGTATCATGATTTTTTCTTAGAATATTTTTTGCACTTATAGGCCGTGATACGTTTGCGATTTAACCACCTTTTCGTGCTACAACGCTGGGGATAACTTATTTCCTTCACTAAAATTTAAAAAATATTATGTTTACCAGGAAAAGCTGTATCCCCAAATGAAAAGATTGCACATTATTTAGAAAATGAATAAAACGTCAACTCAATTTACTTGTGACCAATATGTACACGTAAACTGAAGCGAACAATAGAGCTAATTATATTCAACAATCAACCTAAAACATTTCGGATCTTTTTCTCATCAGGTTATGCAGGTCCATTGTTACTGCCCACACTGGTGAAAAGATTTCAAGCTATCTCAGGTGTTATTACTTCCCCGTATTGAGCTCTAGTATCTGTTCATAACATAAAAGGCATCATACCTCGCTCATGATTTTCAACACTGTAGGTCGCTGAATACCATTGGCTTTCTTGGTAAATTGAATAGAAATAGGGTTTTTAAAGACAATAACTTGTGGATTTAGGTTATGCACAAATTAGGTCAGCCCTTGCCATGGGCTTTTCTTTCTTGAATTTTGTCCCTTTACATTTTCTTTTCGAAAAAAAAATATTAATCATATGGTCAAAGTTAATGAAATACACAGTAGAATCTCAAGATTTCTTTTATCGCGAACGAGGAAAGAACTCGCAAGGACATAACATTCGAAATCTGTTCAACTGCATGCACAATAACAATGGACCAGATGTAAAAGAATGTGAAGTGTGTTCCGGGCCGATTATTGAGTATCATTAGCCCCATTGTTCGCTTGAGCATGTTGAGGTTATGTATATCCAATGGTCACTGATATTCTAGAAATAAATTGAGTTGGCATTTTATTCATTTTTCTAAATAATGTGCACCCCTTTCATGTGGGGACAAAGCTTTTCCTGGTTAAAATAATATTGTTTTAATTTTAGTGAAGGAAATAAGTAATCCCCAGGTCTGGAGCACGAATATTTAATTAAAAGGCCAACATTGTATATGTACCATAGCCTATTAGTTTTGCTTGCATTTAAGCTTATTGTTGATTTTACTAGCCTAACACGGTTTGCTTTGGAGGCCCGATCAAACGCATTGCGCAGACAATTGTACCCAGCGTTTAACTCACCTTTCCCGCGGAAAAGGACATCTCGCATAGTATTTGGCATGCGGTCGTTGAGGTCAGGATGGTGCCATGCTTCCTTTAAATCCTTGAAATCATTCAGTATTAACATTCGCAAAGAACCGAATCCTAATAAATACATAGGACCAAATTGCTTGCTCCAATGAATTAACATTTCGTGAAAAGGAAGTCCATTCATGACGCCCATGGTGAAAGCACTAGGCAGAAGACCAAGGATTGTCCACCCATGCGGGCCTGGAACCTCACAAACTGGTTGAAATTTGCGATGATATACAATCCACATCGCCATAAAAACGGCGGCGATTGATAGAGTCCACCAAATCATTTCCCTCCAAATGTAAATACACATGTGCTGTAGCTTGTCTTCTCCCAACCGATTCGAGGTATGTGGTAGACTTGTGGTCAACTTCAGGAAATGTGTTTAATAGTTTGGGCTAAATATTACATTCACTTCTGCAAATTATATTGGTAACAATAAAACTAGAACCTCCCTTATGTCGTATACCATGTGATATATTGCAACTACCGCCTGGTCGTGTCACTGTGCGGTCAGCCAGTATAAGAACTTCGATGCAACGTGCGATAACACTACTTACTAAAAAAAGTCCAGATCACGTGCAGTATTGATGGTTATAGTGTGATTTTGTACTCGTGTGCCGACGTATTCGACGATTCTATTCATTCTACGAATGTATTCTTTATGCAAGAAAATCAATATGACTTAGCATGGCGTAGAATGAGTCCAAGAATGTTGTTATATAGACTGGATAACCAGCCCCAGATAATCGCCAGGTCAGCAAACAACTATTAACGGTGTAAATTGTTGGACATGATCATTTACCACGAGCTTGCACAAATACAATAGGAAAACGACCTTGCTATTGCCCACATTCCAAGCCCGCGTTTGCAGTTCAGTTTGAAAATCAGGGCCAAGTTGCAACATATGAGAATTCGGTAGACGTTTCATCTAGAAGTCCTAAGTATGCAACTGAGGTATCAAGTTCTGGTTCTGCCATGTTTAAAATCTTCGAAAGATTATTGTATTAAATTATTTATTGACATGAATACTATTGCTGTAATTGTTAAACAATCTTGGTTTTAGAGCTAACAATCGCATAAATGCCAGTTCATCCACCTTGTTGATAAAGTATGCAACGCAGTGAAAAAAAAAATAATCTACATCAGGTTTGTCAAGACCCAAGCCTTTGATACTAAAGACCATACTATACTGCTAAATATATCTCTTAATCCCATGCCATTTTTTGCGACTTTTCAAAATCACAGAGCGGGCCCCTGCCTTGTGTTTTAGAGGAAAAAATCGTTTCCTAAAGATCTAACAAGACAAATATCGCTAAACCCCCCACAAACAAAAAACCCCCGCTAACACCCCCTGAGCCCGCAGCCAGGAGCCCCTGGTCTCTTTTTTGCGGCGATCGTTAGGCTTGGTAGCCATTTTCAACTCTAAGACGTAAGGGATATGAGCGTGGCTATTTTGATTTAGAGGATAGCATACCATTGTTTTCGAAAAATACTAGAAAATATGCAACGATATGTGAATTATCTGAACCGAAGAGTATAATATGCGGAGTCCCCAAAGAAAATAAATTATGACCTTTACTCTTTATTCTTGATATCAATGATATTAAAAATACTCACAACTGGTTGACGATTATACTGTTTTGCTGAAGACACGACAATTTTATACTCAAGTACGACATGATGGGTCATATACCATCACTCATCAGACTACTCGAAGTAAGCAATTGGTTTAAAAAAAAGAAACTGTAAATGATAACTTTAGCCAAATTACAATTAAATGATTATAACCGTACAAGAATGACTTCGATGGTAAAATTGTACGCTATTTCTTAGCAAATACTAGAATACGTTCTAGATAACACAAAATTGCAAAAGAGTATCATTCACCAAATTCTTGTTTAATAATAATTGAATCAAAATTTATCGTGGAACAACTAGTTTGATGCTATTTCAAAACACACTTCGCGTAATATTGGAATAATAAATACTTAATTTATTAATCCTTAACAGATATTGCATACTCTATATCGTACTCGTTATCCGTCCTATTACACTACTTATTTGGGTGTTATGTATGCTTCCATTTTTTGTGATTAACAATATGAATTTTTTGATTTCAATTTTATTTGAGAAAGATTTTTCACGGGAAATGTACTTTGTTTATGATAAAAAAAGAGCATGGGATTCCCAGTCTATTATTGAGCTCACACCTGTTATTTCCAACTAGATAGATTGCACAGTAGAGGACTAGTCAGGTATCCATGGTCCAACTTATGTGCCTGACCGTAATATTGATTATGGACAACAATTTTTTCTGCTGAAAATGATAGTAGAGTGTGTAGAATAAGAATCTTCTGCTGCCCGGGTGCCACCTGGGCATCCTTGCGCATTTTGAGAAATCCAAATTGTTTTTTGGGGGGGTGGGGTGGCGGTCGCCATAAAAATGATAATTAGCAAAATCAACCACGATATTATCAACCTATGGATTTTACTAGATAGACAGGCCCAATGAACAAATGCATGGCACTTGTAACATTGAGTCTTACTCCAAATTCAAAATGGAAGCCAAATCTAATAATTTTAAAATATGCCATATAACAGTAAATACCTGAGATAAAAAATAAACATGAAGTACTTAGATTATGTTGTTAGACACAATAAATGTATTTCTGATACTTTTAAAGTTGTAACATGACGTCAATCAATATGGCAGCCAAAAACGTGAATATCTTCAAAAATACTTGACACAAATGTCTAAATATTACCTTCAAGTATAAATTATTGTGTCAATGAAACAATTAGAAATGTACTTATGATCATAACCAAGTGATACCAGGTAATCCGGATGAATAAAAATTTGTCAAATTATAAGTTGAGTGCAATATATGTGAACAAATGTAATTCCTATGGTATTTTTGACAACTTTGCACCATATTAGTTTTATTTCGATTTTGGCGCATTTAAAACAAATTGAAATGTATGTTGTACATTGGTTAGGATCAAAGGTACATTTCTAATGTCATTGACACATTGATTTCGATTTGAAGGCTGTAATACTTATAAATTTGTGTCAAGTATGTTTTAAAGATGTTCCTGTTTTGGCTGCCATATTGATTGACGTCATGTCACAATTTTAAAAGTATCAGAAATACATTTAAGTGTGTCTAGCAACATAACCTAAGTACTTCTCGTCTATTTTTATCGCAGGTATTTGCTGTTATATGGCATATTTTAAAATTATTGGATTTGGCTTCCATTTTGAATTTGAAGTATGACTTAATGTTACAAGTGTCATACACTTGTTCATTGGATCCTATAGTATATCTAGTAACTCCATAGTTTGATAATATAGGGTTGAATAGATAATTATCATTTATGGCGACGCCATCTTGGATTTCTCAAAATGCTCAAGGATGCCCAGGTGTCACTCGTCAGATTCTTATTCTACACACCCTAATCTATCATTTTCAGAAAAAGAAGTGTGTCCATACTCAACTTTACGGTCACATGAAGGTTCTACCTGACTAAAATGGGAATTCCCCAAGATGTAAACTTAGAAACTGAGTCAACTTGTTTATGCTTTGAGATCAAAACATGTTGAAAAATAGGTAATTCCCATGAAGTTATAATTGTGAGGTAGTAAATGTAGATGATGTAATTTATGTGAAATCTGATTTGACAGTGCTAGGATATGTTTATGCATGATAATGTTGTAATACCTATTTTAGGTATTAGGAAAGAGGAATCTAACTATGAGTAGTTATATACTTGTCACTGGACGGACTCAAGCCATCAGTTGTAACCAGGAGCTATACAGTATAGTTATAGCTAGTTTTAATCTACAATAATGGTAGATTTGTGTTATACAGTGCGAGGATTTATAATATTTTGGATACCGCCGGAGCTTGATAAGCTGACTTCTGCTGTCATCTTTAAGCCAGAAGAGCTTCATTTTTGGAATTAAAAAGAGATTCCAGTTTGTGATCCTAAATGAGGACATTAGCGGCAGACTGATGGTGGTAAAATACCTGGATTTTTGTTACTGTACTTTAGTGTCGTTCGAGGGACTTATTCAACCTTGTCGTCTTAAACTGCGGGACAAAAGTTTTCTTCAGGACTGAGAAGATTCCAATGGAATATTAACTGAGGATATATAAGTGTGACTTTGCATACTGTCATTTTGGAGTCTTCGCTGTGAGGACATAGCATTGTTTGAACTACAACGCTTCTGGCAACACAGGACACTAGAGGACTTGAAATATTAAGTATCTTAGTTTATAAATCATGTAAACTTGTTATTGTAATTATGTTTTGGACATTCCAAATTCTTGAACCATTCTGATTAAAAATCATTAAATCTGTTTTATTAAATAAAATTTAGATCATTTGTGCACAAGGCTCATTTATTTGTGTTTGAAAGGTATTTCTTACCTTTGACGTCTACGAGGCGTCATAACAGAATTGGGGGCTCGGCCGGGAATTGAATTGAGATAAATTTGAGCCTTATTGTTCAGAATTTACACATTAAAAGTGTGATAATATTGTAAACATCGTGCACATTTTGGTATACAAAATTTTGTGTGTATTACATGTACTATCATTATAGATTGGTTCAAGTTAAAATTGTGGTAGAGTAGATACAATGGAGTTTAACCCAGAGGAGTTTATTAGGCAAATAACTTGGGAGAAGTTTGATGAGCTGAGAAAGCCTGAGTTAATGAAACTAGCCAAGCATCTAGGACTTAAGGCAAAACATGCTATGAGAAAGCATGTTATCAAAAATAGTTTGATTGAAAAGTTTGTCAAGGAAGATGTTTGGGATAGTTCATTTTTGGAAAAGATAGAAGAGGTTCTAGAACAGGGCACTTGTGATGCCGTCAAGTTGAAAGAGCTTGAAATGAAAAAAATAATTAGAATTGAAAAAGTTAGAAATGCAAATTCAAAAGAAACAGAAAGAAAAGGAAATTGAATTAGGAAAAAAATGCAAATGCAACAAAAAGAAAAGGAATTGGAAATAAAAATGCAAAATGAAATGAGAAAAAAGAGATAGAATTGCAAATTGAGAAGGAAAAAGAATTGGAAACGGAAAAATTGCAAAATGAGATGAACCCGTAAAGGCCGATGACTATGCTTTGACACATAAACCGAGTAATTCTAGTAGGCCTAGCCAAGAATTTACTAGGTACAACAAATACAACAATAAGTCGGGTTCTAACAAAGCATCTCATGGTAGCACTCAGGAGGGGAAATCCCACACAGGTTCCCAAGAAAAGGGGAGCAAAGAAATTAATGGTGCTAATCAAAAGCATGGGATGGGACCCAAATCACAGTTCACATGCCATCACTGTAAAAAGCCAGGACATACAAAGTCAAGGTGTTGGGAGGTACAAAATGGAGAGAGCCAAAAGTGAGTCAAAACCAATAGGTTGTGCAGTTACTTTGAGGGCAAAAGTTCATTCTTCTGTTCAAAAACAAGAAATTCCACAAAAGGGAATTGACACAGAAAAAGTAAGGGATGACTTTAAGCCTTCTGTTTTGGAGGGATTTGTGTAACCATAGGTGCCCATAGGTGCCCTGTACAGTGGATAAATTTGATGAAGAAACAGAAATTTTCCCACCATGTGCATTAACTAGGTCAATGACCAGAAAAGCCTCACAGGAAAACAGTGAGCAGGTGATGAGTCAAAATATTCATACATATAGGAAGAGCGTCGAGGATGACTTGGTCCCAAATTTAGAGGATACTTTTCTCTAAAAGTTAGAGGAATTTGGAGGTCACCTTCCCTCTTCAGGGGAGACTAAATTCCCTAGTAGTGAAAATCCAGCCCCTGAGCACAAAGAAAGTGACAAGCTGGTAAACAATGAAAATCGAGCCGCTGAGTATGATAGAGTTAGGGACTGTAAAGGAGACCCTTTAGGCCATGACAAGCTGGTAAATGAGCAACACAATGACCCAGCACTTAGGAAATTAGGTGAGAGGGCATTGACGCAACAGGTAGCCGAGGAAATTCCTGTATGTTTCTACAAGCAAAATGGTGTCCTCATGAGAAAATGGCGGCCACCCGATGCACTTGTAGATGAAGAATGGAAGGTTGTGCATCAAATTGTAGTGCCAAAGGTATACGATAGGGAACTGATAGGCATAGCCCATGATAGTCCCATGGCAGGACACTTAGGTGTGAGAAAAACACATGACAGAACTAGGAGTCATTTTGGTGGCCTACACTCAGAAAAGATGTGTCTGAGTAGTGCAAGACTTGTAACACATGTCAAATGGTGGGCAAGCCTAATCAGAAAATTCCTACTGCTCCCTTGCAACCAATAGCAGCATTTGATGAGTGTTAATAGGTTGCGTAGGACCACTTCCAAAGACCAAGTCATGAAATCAGTATTTACTGACCATCATGTGTGCTTTCACCAGATTCCCTGAGGCTATACCCTTGAGAAATATTAAGGCACAGAATATTGTGAAAGTTCTAACCAAGTTTTTCACCATGGTAGGCCTTCCAAAATCAATTCAGTCTGATCAAGGATCAAATTTCATGTCAGGTTTGTTCCAACAAGTGATGGACCAGTTGGGAATTTCCCAGTACAGTTCTTCAGCATACCACCCAGAATCCCAGGGGGCCCTAGAAAGGTACCACCAAACATTGAAAACAATTATCAAAAACCTATTGTTTTGAATTTGAGAGGGATTGAGATGAGGCAGTTCATCTTCTGTTATTTGCTACCAGGGAGGCTGTACAAGAGTCATTAGGATTCAGTCCATTTGAGTTGGTGTTTGGCCACAAAGTAAGGGGACCATTGAAACTACGGAAAGAAAAGTGGTTGTGTGAAAATCCTGATGTGAGTTTTTTAGATTACGTGTCTCAATTCAGACACAGGCTCCAAAGAGCCACAGAAATTGCCAAACAAAATCTCAAACAGAGCCAGGCAAAAATGAAAACATGATATGACAAAGATGCCAGAAACAGAGTATTCAAACCAGGTGACAAAGTTTTTCCAAAACAAGGGCATCCTTTGCAAGCCAAGTATTCTGGACCATATGAGATTGAGAACAAAGTGGGAGACCTTGACTATGTGATCAAAACAGCAGGTAGGCGTAAAAGTCGACAGTTATGTCACATAAATATGCTCTAAGAGTATAATGAAAGAGATGATAATGTAAAGCCTGCGTGTGTAGTGTCATCCAGTGTTAGTGATGAGTGTGGGAATGATGACATCACAGATTCAATAGCTGATCAAAACAGCACTGTAAACACAGAAAATGATTATAGTGTCAAGTTGGAAAATTCTGACATACTTGCCAATTTAGACAAGAAACTAAGTCACCTCCCAGAAGGTCAACAAGATGAATTAAACGAATTAATTCACAAGTGGGAAGACATATTCCTGATGTGCCCAGTGAGACGCATGTCATAACTCATGATATTGATGTAGGCAATTCAGACCCAATAAAGCAACATCCTTATAGGGTGAATCCAATCAAGTTGCAACATATCAGAAATGAGGTGGAATACATGTTAGACAATGGAATAGTTGAACAGAGCAATAGTGAATGGAGCTCCCCGTGTCTTCTTGTTCTAAAACCTGATGGTTCATTTCGTTTTGTCACAGATTTTCGGAAAGTCAACCTATGTTCCAAAACCGACTCATATCCGATCCCACGGATTGATGATTGCATAGACAGAGTTGGAAATGCCAAATTTGTTAGCAAATTTGATTTGTTAAAGGGGTATTGGCAAGTTCCCCTCACTGACCGTGCCAAAGAAATTTCAGCCGTCTGTACGCCCGATGGCCTATACCAAAACAAAAGAATGGCATTTGGTCTCAAAAATTCTGCCGCAACATGAAGATTAGTGAACAGAATAGTTGCAGACATAGAAGATTGTGAAGCTTATGTGGATGATCTCCTTGTGTACAGCGAAACATGGGAAGAACACATGAGACAGCTCCATCAATTGTTTGTTTGTTTTTTTTCAAATTTGCCACGTGCTCCCGACCACACAAGACTGCAGAAGACTCTACGGACAGTCCCAGACTTGGTCAAAACTACACCAGAAAAAGGATGATTTTCGAAAAATGGCCAATCGGCACCAGTCTTGAGCAGTCTGGAAGTGGTTTTCTAGCATATAATCGGTAAGACTACTAAAGACTGCACAGAACAGTCCCAAACCTTACCAAAACTACACATGAAAAAGAAAACTGCTCACGATTTTCGAAAAAATGGTCAATCGGCTCCAGTCTTGAGCAGTCTGGAAGTGGTTTTCTAGCAAAAAATCGGCTGTGTGACTGAGCCTTAAACCTTAAGGGTTTGTAGGGTTTATCCATTTGCTCGACGAAAACAACTGCCTGTGCTAAGGAATCGCAGGGCCCTTGTATTTATAAGGTAAGTGAACATATTTAGTTTTTTATCTTCTCATGTTATATAATCACAACAGGCTGTTTTAATAGACCCGCTGAATGCATTGGTGCAACATGCTATAGCACGATTGTGAGTGAACACGCAGTGGGTGATACCATTATCGGAATGGGGGAGTACATGTAAATCGAGCTTTGTTCACCAAATAAAGTTTTTTAAAAAGGCACGAAAACACACTTTTAAAACGCTAAAATGACAAAATTAATCTCCTAATTTAATTAATTTTAGTGGCATGATAAATCCAGCTTCACCCAGTATGACACTTCGCACATGGTATATCCCATACCATATCTCCACTTTACCTAATACTATAAAGGTAACCTGCTGAAAACAAGCCGAACACAGTTTTCAAATACGGGCGATTTTGAGCACAAAATGTTCAGAATCCCGACACTTAAGACGTCGTGAAATAGTATAAATGCCAGTTTTAAAGTAACTTATGGCGCAACACTTGCATTGAAGAGATATTTCGGAGAAAATGGCTTTATCTCTGTTTATTTGAACCAGGATATTATTATACTTGTTCAGATTACGACCCTTTATTTTCATCTGCCTCTAGCATATGTGTTACAAATCATTATGTTGACCTTATAATTTATGAATATCTGATCATGGAAAAAGGTTTGTTTGTCTTGTACTCCATCGATCGACCCCGTTTTTGAAAATCGGCAAAAGGTTTCTGCTTACTGTACAAAAGAATACCGACTTAAATTATTCAGAAGTCCAAAAGAAGTCATTCTCTCGTCCGGGAATCGAACGCTTTCATGTCAGTCGGTCCAAGCTTTTGAAGCGTAATGGTACTTAAAGGTGCTTGTACCGATCGTCTCTGTGATTAACCGGAAGTAGTATAAATTTTGATATGAGATGAAAGGCCGTATTTTTCTCATTGTTGTCCTGAAATTTCAGCTTTCAAATCCATTTCTTTCTCAAGATATACAGGGTGTCCCAGAATGATTAGTACCCATCGATACCCAAAATGTTTTATTTTTTTCCATAGAAAATCAATAACATTAGGTAAGCTGGTTTAATGTCCAACTTCATTATACTGTAACCTTTCATAAGAATTTTGAATCGTGAAAATCGGACTAACCAAAGTGAAAATACACTCAATTGTGTTAGAGGTGCTGATTTCATCCTTTGGGCTAAGTGAAAAAAAATGTATGTGTGTGTTATCCCTCGAGTTACCAAGCCTTTTTTGCATCACATTATCCTCTTTTGGAAATCTCTTATTAAGCACTTGATACTTTTGATTTTGGTACCAATAGATAGCTATGGTCATTCTCTTTCCCTTGATACCAAGATAAGTACCAGCATGCCCTTTATGGCATCACAGTGACGTCATAAAGACCATTAGGCAGCAAATAATTGTCAATTTCAGAAAACACAAGTGCACAATAGGCGAAAATTCAATTTTGCCCCAAAATATTAGGACTATCAGATTTTTAAGCTGGTTTTGGCTCTAAATCATGGCAAAAGACAGCTTTTATATACATACAGAGGGTTTTAGTGCTTTACTCTGCAGAAAAGTACCAAAAGAGAATAGGCCTAATGCTCGTGTGGCAACCACTGAGCTTTACTGTCTATAGCGAGGTTTATGACATCATATTGACGTCGTACTGGGCATATTAGTACTCATT
>JAMKCH010049334.1:0-12996 GCA_023653785.1 Ophioderma brevispina | reverse complement strand
CTCAAAATGGTACACCTGGCGACTTTAAATATTCCTATGATCCTTTATAATACTTGGATCACCCTGTATATATACTGGATCCCCTGTATCTTAATATTTATCATAACTTTGGACAGAAACCCTTATCCTATGTATTTCTCTGAAGTAATAGGATTAGTACTTGAATTAATGAGTTAATCTTCAAAATGACCTTTTGTGTCAAAAATATAGTGAATTTGACCACCCTGTATGTTCAAAAACATAACAACAGTAGTTATCTCCTTTATGTATTTTTTGGAGGGCCTTGTCATGTCTTCAAATCACATCTGTTTTGACCTGCACATTTTTGGGAAAATTGACCAAGTTATAATCAAGACAAAAAGGTAATTTTTCTTATGTTACACCCTATAGAATTTACCCACCCTGAATATTGTCCTCTCTTTTGGCCATATCTGACATCCTTGTAGTATAAGCTTTCGAAAAATGTATCCTTATTCAGTTTACATGCAGAATAAAAGTTGTGTGTTGAGAGATACATATTGGTGCCTTTTTTTTCAGTTTGCACTGTGTACCATTTTTTTGTACCCGTCATGACACCTGGCCATAGATGTTATTTTTCGAATAGTCACCTCTTAGTGACTGATCATTAGTGTTGATTTTATAGGCATTGGCCCAATACATCTTAAAAATGTAATAGGGATTATATTTTCAATTTTGGGGAAATTTCATCCAGTTTTTGCATAAGTTGGTATGGATGTTACTGTGTAGTTTGTAGACTTTTGTCACATTTGTAACTACCATCTACAGAAGTTGAGAAAAATGTTTGTAATTCAATTTGAAATACAGAATGGGGAACCCGAGTCCCAGCATACATCACAAACACTTGAATCACATGTGCTTCGTTATTCTCCAGTAGCTTAAGGGTTGGCCCATTACTATGTGACGGACTGAGGTAACAGTCCTACTTTTTGGTCACTTTTGTCACATTTTTTAAAGTTCACACAATATACAAAATTTTTAATTGTTTTTTTCTTCTCAATATGCTCCAAATACTTAAGAAAAAAGAAAAATGTTCACATATTACTTTTAAAAGGAATTTTCACTCATGTTGGGTTGGGATGTTACTCATGGTGACGGAACCATAACGGGCCAGACTCCGTTTTTTGAGGCATCCAAAATGAATGCGGATTCCGCCAATTGCATTTTTTCAATACAGGCCTAGTTGTAACCTTCTGAAGTAACAAAAAAAATAAAAAAAATCAACCAGTTACAACCTGATTGGATGCACTAATGAAGCTTTAAAAAAAGTGTGACATTTCTATTGTAAGGTTAAAAATGGGGAAAAATCTCATTTTTCACCAAAAATAGCTAAAAAACTAAACATCGCTAAGAGGAGGGAATCTCTTGAATTTTTTGGTTTTTACACTTACAATCTATACATTCATATGTCAACACATTGCAATCAAAAATTGCACCATAGCCATGATAATTTTTTAATTGTGATCATCAACTTAAAGGCCGACTCAGAGATTCCTGAGAGGCGCCCTCATTTCCAAAAAAATTGTGTTTTTTGCATTACATACTGCTTTCCATATACTAATCACTGTGTGAAATTGCTAAGCTTAAATCAATTCCTTCAAAGAAATCAACAACGTTTGTTTAAAATTTGAAGATCCGGAATTTTTTGTTATAACAACAGTATCCTATGGACTAATACTACACACAAATGTTTACTGCATCAAAACGAAAATCCGTTCATCTCAAATTTCGGAATTGTGCATTTCGGGTTACTATCTTTATTAGTTCTAGTTGACTATTGTTCATTATTCCACAAAAAAATAATATTTCGAAATCTCTGAGTTCCAGACTTTAAGTGACCTGTGGCTCACACTACAGTTTTTTTGAAATGCCATATATATAATATATAATTTATATAATATATAAATTTATATTATATCTCTATATATATAGATATATAATATATATATATTTATATATTTTACTATACTATATCTCTATATCTATATTTGACTAGATTGAACCATATGGCGAAAATATTAATATTCATTAGTCGATAATGAACTGTCTTATTCTGCTAATAATTAATATTCATATCTTTGTTCGCTAATGAAGATTCTTCTCATTTGCATAAATTAATATTCATTTCTTTTGACGGAATAAGCGCAAACAAAAGGGATAACGTTAAGGCGAAGAAAATTTCGCCCTAAGTAAAAAGTCATTTTATAATAGGAAAATTTTTGGTTTCAGCCCGAGCGTAGGATATAGTGATATATAATATATATGCACCTGTTTGTCCAATAAACCTTCCAAGTTCTCGTAGGGGGTCTAAAACCCGATCCAGTGAAATTTGAGAGAAATTCATATTTAAAAAAAAATCTCCTGTAACTTTAATCGGAAGTACAGAGGTAAACACAAAAAGCATCCGTTTTTGGGAATTCCCCAACGTCGCCGTTCTGAAATAAGCTGAACATGTAATGCATAATTGATTATTGCCAATTCTTGAATATTGCTATTTTAACCTCGCTTGTGGGTGCGTTTGCATTAACGTCCAAACAATTGAAAACGGCATTGGTACACGGCCCAAGCAGTGCAATCACGCAGAGTAAGAATCTTCTCTGGTCATACAGGGCGGCCCTGGAATTTCCCACGTTGTAGTCTGTGTCACAGGCTGCAAAAGATATCCATTGAAAGGTACTTGTGAGCCATGGTTTTGAGAGACTACATGTATTCAGGTAGTTTCCGAAAAACAAATACGCCGAACAACAAATGGCTTTATGGAATCTATGGATGTTTTGCAACAGAGGGATCTTTTTGTGTTGTTAAAAGCTGGTTAACGAGATCATCCCTTAACTGGGTCTACACCTATGGAAAAAAAAAAAAAAAAAACCCCATTGAGTGGACAATTGAAGTTCTATTGGTAGTATGGGCTTTGGCATAACGAACGCCAGACATTAAGTTCCCACGCTGCGCTATGGGTGGCTAATTCGCAACATATCATCAGCAATCGTACTGCGACCCGCCCTTATTCTTGTACAATGTACAACGCGGTCGATGTACGAAAAATATAATCCCACAACATTCGCTTCCTTTTCGAATAATTGAAGTGTTGAGCCTCCAAATTAAGTGTGTCATATAAAAAAGCACATACGCTACGTTGATAATTTAAGATAATTGAAATAACAGACAATTATCAACAGACATGGTTAATTTCCCGGGGTTAATTTATAACTGTCTTCAAACAGCTAATGACACGAGTGAGGAGTATCTTATGTTGGCCAACTAAACAAGTGGGAGCAATTTGGTACCACCTCTAGGGCATAGTTGGCAATTGTTCTGCCCGTGACTCTTTTCTGCGTAAGTTTACGTTCTGCTATGCAGGTTTTAGTGAAGTATGTGAGTAAGCCCAATGCATGCATGCATGACGCATCTTGTTAATATTTAAATTGGAGACAGTTGCAGGGAGTCCCGAAAAATGAGAACGTGGTTTACGCCGACTTTGGCATGCGAAAAGCGGAGAATTAAGAAATGAAAAGCTTGAAAACCTACGTACGTTGTGAAATTCAACACGGATGTGGCAAAGTCATCTGGAGAATGTTAACATTTGGTGCGTGTATTGGGGAAAATGAAATCCGGGAGTGATTATTTCGTGCATTTTTTTCTACGTCCAGCTGAACGCGTTAACTCAGCAAAATGTAATTTATCCATCGAACTGCAAAGAGCCGTCCTGGAAGCCATAACGCAACTCATTCGACCACGGAATGGGCAATTATAAAATTAGTACATGCATGTGGACTTATAGGACTATATTATGAGGCAGTGGCGTAAAAGGGGGGGGGCAGGGGGGGCGCAAGCCCCCCAAACGGAACCCTTGCCCCCCTCTTGCCCCCCCACATGAACAGGACCTTTGTGTACAGTGTCTATGGAGAAGTACCCAAATTAGCCCCCTCAAAAAATGCCTTGGCACCCCTTCTGCCCCCCCATTTGCAAAGGGTTGGTTACGCCACTGATCTGATGTAAGTAATCACAACCTTGACCAAATTCTTCAGTGCATGTATTAAACATCACCAATGAGTTGTTTCGGCGATCGCATGGCCAGCCGGGCTGGCCGGGGACATTGGGATTAACTTTTCCATCGTGCGCAAGTCGGGTTTTAAGTGTGGCGCCATACGTACTGCGCATGTGCAGGGAATTCCAATCGAATTCTCGCCTTTACCGGAAAAAATCTTGAACCAGTTTTTAACACACGATGGTGATGGTATATTCCCAAAATTTGACATACCTTATTGGAATGGCAAATCGTATGGATTTATATCAACAACAAGGATTTAAAGGTAAGTTATGCTCTACATACAGGGGTTATTTTTATTTAATTTGGAAAAAGATATTTTTTTATAGATCACTTATCAATAACTACATATTTTGTCAAAACACCACCCTACATTTAGAAATGACTTTGAAACTGTGATTTGGTTTAAAATCTACTATTCACATCAAAGAGTGATCACAAGAAGCAACCTTGGTATTTTCTTTTAAAATACAAAATATATTGAACTTTTTGGGGATTTTCAGCATGCAACGCGGGAAGAAAATTCATAACGCGGGCGGGTTACGGGAAACTAGATATGGTACCACATCTTGGTTGTAGCCCCTCGGGTCAACACAACTTTGAGATGTGGGCACTAGTATTCAACAGACCCCCAAAGCTAACGTGTGACAATGGGGACAGGAAACAACAAAAATTAAGAAATTCACAAGAAATATGATCCCCACTACCGATATCACAGGGATTGATAACGGCTTGTTACCAACGTTTCCATCGTTTATGAACGTCCCTTACCGCGAACAGAAAATCGGCGAAAATTTAAATCCGGTTTGTCAGCTATTCACATCAGTTCACAATGGTCTTGTTTACCAAAATGGTGGCGATATCACGTTTGCTTTGATAGCTGCAGCCAATCGCAGCGAACTTCGGTTAATCCGTCACAGGATTTGTAATCTCTTCCCAACACGCGAATACAGTGGTGGCGTTGTGTGTAACACCATAAGCGTGCGGGCGGTACGGCAAGAGAGACTTTGTTTCTGGTCTTCGACGCAATCCCAAACAAAAATAAGCCATGTTTCATCATCGGAAAAATCTACACTGAAGTACGCTCGTTTTCCAGAAGTTTTACCCTATTTTTTCGATATGGCCATGGATTTCTCAAATAAATATATGGACAATTGGATGGCTGAAGTCTACTACTACATGTGGATGCAGTATTGAAACGGTAAGTCCGCCGCAAATGGACTTTGCATTACCCCAACAATTTGGATGTCATTTGTTTTCAGCATGGGCTTGGAATAGCTTTCGTAAGTACCAATACTTTCGACCACTAACGGAGAAACATAACATCAACTTTTTCAATACGCCTAATATCTTTCGCAGGTCTTGACACAACTACACCGTGGGAAAATCTTTCAATATTAAATATTGATAAACGAGAAAGCAAATAAAAAAAAAAAATTGTGGATGTAGCTATATGTAATCATATCTGTACACTGTACGGGGTTTGGAATTTTAAGCTGGGATTTGGCCAATCACATCTGAAATATTATTACCAAGGTGTTATACTGTTATTATAATAAGGAGTAAAAATCTAGTGTCACCAGAGGCCGAAAAAACTTGATGTGGATTTTGTCCCTAAATATCGGAGGTTTTTTCGTAAATTGACAGTCTAGAAATTCACTCAAACTTCCTCCTCAAATTGATTTATTTGTAACTGAATATTGAATATTTTCATTAAACCATAATATAATTTGAATAATAATAATTCTTTTTAATTCGGTCCCAAACACTCGTGGATATGATCCAGAAAGAGATGGGTACAACGTTAGTGAAATAATAATTCACGGTAAACACCACATACCACCTAATTAAAGAAATTTGTAAAAACACATTCTTCAGCTATTAAAAACAGTGTCGGGGATAAGCGCTCCATCATGCAATCTCCCGATGGAGCGATAAGGCGAATAGGGCGATATTCACCCTAAAAATTATACACAACCAATTTGTTTAAAACTTCAGATTATATTACATATCGCCTTAATCCGTCATAATATTCGGTAAAAAATCCAAGTTTTCACCAAAGTTTGTGATTGCGATTACCCTTATTGGCCAAAACCTTTCAAAATAATGTAATTTCAAGGGGTAATTGGTCCTACAACAGCTATTCCGTATTCAATTGCCAAAATGAGGCGTCATTCAATTCCTTGACGTTGTTAAAAGAATTATTTCCCCTGTGCGATAAATAGTAGTCAACATTTGCATTTGGTATTGAAACACAAACAAAGGCAAGGAGGATTAGCTAATACAAAGCCATTTTTCTATACACAACAAACCACCTACCCAGACATTCTCAGAGAAAACATGCCAATGTTTTCCAACAACAAACCCGTGATCGACTGCCAAGATGCGAAACACAACAACAAGCATATAGTCAACAACTATCCACAGGTATGCTAACAGTAAAAAATAACTGACCATTTGAACACAAACGCGTGTAAAACAGTGCGTCTCAAAAATGTTTTGAACGCAAATGCGCCCATAAAATTTGCCTTAACTCCTCCTCTAGTCCTGCTGAGCATTACTTTCGGTTGCTTTGTACATTCACTTCTGTTCTTAACTTTAACGAACCCGAAGTCATGCAAAGTCTGTAACTTTTTGAAACACCTTTAAGGTTTTCAATTTATAAACTCCCCCAAATCACTCCAAAATGGTCCAATTACCGACGGCGTGACTCACTTTATCTTGACACTACTCTACAATACTGTAGGACCTGTATTTTTCACTGACTCCCACTAAAATGATCAAAATTTCGTGATTTTCAGCATGTATGCGATCTTACGCTTTTTTTCAGTCTAAGTCTCAAATCAACTTGGCATGGGGTCAGGGGTCAAGATTAAGGTCAAGTGTGGGAACAATTGTGCTTTGGCACCATAACAAAAACTAGTCCCTCTTGACATGCTTGATGATACCAAACATCTATCGCGCGCTAAATGTCGGATAACGTCGTTGTAACCATGATTGGTGACTAGAGACTACGATGCCTATCTGTCATGAATAAATCGATCCATTAAAATGCTATACATCGATAAGTCTTTGGTGCAAAGCGCATGCGTTAACTGTGGACATTAATCAACATGGCGATATTTATTCACACCAGCTACATGGAATATCAGCTCAAATGTAATAATGAACCACGAACACAGTCAATTTTTGAGATCGAATGTGCACAAGGAAAACTAGCATCCTCAAGAACCCTCCGTAGAGCTGAATTTTTTAGATCATAGCATCGTAAGTCGTCACCAGCGGTAATTTTGAGTTGTGAGAATCCTTTTTTTTTCACACCACACTGTAAACGGATTCGAAACTACCACCATCTTGTGAACCCAGTCAGAGATACGATAATTCCAGTTATAAAGTAACTCCATACCTGAGGGTTAAATCATTTGAACTGATACCCGCAATCTCTAGATAGCAACGCGAAGTATATGTTATCTACAGATTGAGTTTTTCTCGATCAATACTGCGCATTTGTCAGAAACAACCCGCGAAGGTCTGAATCTTCAGTCCACTCCTTGTTTTTTAAACCTTTGTATCCTAAGATAGGTCTATAGTTTGGACAAATCAATATGTAATTGAACACATCACTCTTTTTGGCTATATTTCAAGATGGTGAACGGGGATTACCTGAGTTTGATGGAAACAAAATTTGGAAGCGTGTGTTTTCTCAAAATGTTTCTTTTCTAAAAAATCCCAACTTTTACCTATTAGGTAAAATTCCCGCATTACATTTTTTTGGGTCTGCTGATATTTTAGATATTTGTATTTTTGTTAAAGTAAATTCGCAAAATATTTTTTTGTTTAAATCGTTTGCCTTGTATTATTATCACTGAATAAACGATTTGTTTAATTCAGCAACTCAGGTATTTCAGGGACCGAGGTTCCGTCCGGGTCATTGACTCGTGTACTGTTCAATTTGACCCGCGATAAATTAATGAGAGTCATTTTTACCCGCGGCTTTTTGAACATAAAGGATCTCAAAAGTCGGCCGAAGTCGGATTTCTTTTTTCCTTTCCAAATACTCTAACTTCCCGTGAGTCCGCAAGTCATTGTGATTCTCGGCTCTTTGCAACACAATAAAGATTTCAAGAATCCAGCCTGGTGGAGGACCAAGCTTTGAAGTTTCCCCCAATACTAATTTCCTAGTCGGCAAGTCATAAGTTACCATCCCATCCTTGACAAGAATACTATAACTAGGTGATCGCAATTAAATCCTATTGTGATCTGCTTGACTGCAACAAGTCCAGGTTAAGTCTTAACGTCAATTAGATGGCCGATCAATACGATTGAATTGAATTCTGTTGTTTAGTCCCTCTTGAATGCCCAAGTACACGACATTGAGAAGGGGAGATCGCTTTATTGATTTGTTTGGAGGGGGTAGAGCATTGTGTTTTGTATAATGATTTGTTTGAGAGGCATTGTGGTTGTATGTAGTATGAGGGCGACTCGAATCCAATAACCCTAACTCTTACGCATCAACGACGGCGCGGTCCACCGCCAATATTATTTTACAATTGTGTATATTGCAGGCATTTCTGCCAAACGGTGACTTAGTAGCAGCCCGGCCCATGTTGTTGACTCCTCAGTGCATAGGCCAAGGCATTAATTGATTTGTTAACTGCAAACGGTGGACTTAGATGCATGCACTGGGCATGCTCATATAGTAGCCCTGCCCATGCAGTGACTCTAGCCTCATTTGATTCATTACATCGTCAGACACAACCCTTGATGGCCTCCTGGTGACCTTTGACTTTGCTACCACCGCCACGACAATCCCGTGGAAACCAATAAATGAATTGGGATTTTTTTAAATAAGGCTGGATGAGGATTTTTCTACAAGAAAACTTTGTCCCATAGTGGGTAGGTTGTCCTGTATAAGGGATACAGACGGGACATTTCCTTTTCAAATACCATTTAAAATTTTAAAAGGGTCATCTTTCATTTACCATTAAGGGTCATTCCGTTCATTTACCAATTAAAGGGTCATTCCTTCATTACCAATTAAAGTGCCACTCCTCCTGTACTAATTAAAGGGTCAATTCCTTCTTTTTACCAATTAAAGGGTCATTCCTTCCTTTTCCACTTAAAGAGCATTCCTTTCATTTTTACTAATTAAAGGGTCATTCTTCATTTACCAATTAAAAGGGTCATTCCTTCCTTCATTACCGATTAAGGGCATCCGTCATTTAACCAATAAAGGGGTCCATCCTTCCTTCATTTTACTTACCAGTCAGGTTATTTACATCCCGGGTCATTCCTTCATTTACCAATTAAAGTCACTCCTTTATTACCAATTAAAGGGTCATTCCGTCATTACCAATTAAGGTCCATTCCTTCATTTACTCATTAAGGGCCTTCCTTCATTTACCAATTAGCGTCATCCTTCATTTAACCAATTAAAGGGTCATTCCTCATTTACCAATTAAAGAGCCATTCCTTCATTTACTCATTAAGGGCCATTCCTTCATGTTTAACATTAAGGGGCATTCCTGCATTGACCATTAAAGGGTCATTCCTTCCTTTACCAGTAAAGAGCATTCCTTCATTTACTATTAAAGGGCCACTCCTTATTTTACCAATTAAAGGGTCCTTTCCTTCATTTACCAATTAAAGTGGTCATTCCTTCAGTCCCAATTAAAAGTGTTCTCTCCTTTCCATTAAAAAGGGTCCTATCTTCTTTACCAATAAAGGCCCCGTCATTTAACCAATGTAAAGGTCTTCCTCATTTACCAAATTCAGATTCTTTACAGGGTCTTCCTTCAGTACAATTAAAGGGTCACTACCTTACCAATTAAAGGGGTCATTCTTCCTTTACCAATTAAACGTGTCATCCTTCATTTCCCATTAAAGGTCATTCCTTCATTTACCATTAAAGGGTCATCCCTTCATTTACCAATTAGGGTCATTACTCTTCATTCAACCATTAAAGGGTCATTCTCATTTACCACTTAAAGGGTCTTCCTTCATTCACCAATTAAGGGTCATCCTTCATTTACCATAAAGGGTCATTACTTCATTTACATTCATTTACCATTAAGGTCTCATTTACCATTAAAGGTCAGGCCTTCAGGTACCAATAAAGGATCATTCCTTCATTTACCAATTAAGGGTCCTTCCTTCCACCCCAATTAAAGGGTACTTCTTCATTTACCAATTAAAAGTCATTCCTCTTCATTTACATTCATTTACCAATTAAGGGTCATTCATTTTCCAATTAAAGTGTCATTCCATTTTCAATTAAAGGGTCATTCATTTTCCAATTAAAGGGTCCTTTCATTTTCCAATAAAAGGTCTTCTTTTATTTACCAATTAAGGGTAATTCTTTCATTACCTATTAAGGGTAATTCCTTTGCCAATTAAAAGGGTCTTCATTTACAAATTAAAGCGGTCATTCCATCATTAATAATTAAAAAAGGTATTCCATCATTTATGAATTAAGTGTCATTCCATCCTTACAAATAGAGGGCCTGCATTGTTACTAATTAAGGCTTAACTATAAGAGTAAAGCCGCGGTTAAGGCACATGCTTTGGCTTCCGTGTAAGCTCCGTTTAAAAAAAACGGGGGAACAAAATTTTGACACTCTCAAATTTCAATAAAAACATTTTGACTCCTTCCTTTTTCATTTTGACTCTTGACAATTTGACCTCAGGGTCTTTGACCATCTTGGGGAAAACAATGAGTGTAAAATTACTGGGCCACGCTGTGGCTACAATAAGCAACAACATGTTCATATCCGATTGACCTCCGTGCCACATCCCAGAATCCTTTAATTTTATTGTGCCGAGATGGGTCACGCAGGTCAATCGGGATTGACAACACTAGTGCATGAGTGGCTGAATTATCAAACTCCGCTATTGATATTAAAAACAGCAAACCTAAACCTCGCAATTTGGCTATATAAAATCGCCGTTTAGGCGACGTCGCCTGATTAGCGACATTGACCCCACATTGTTTGATTGAGACGCTTATTCCCCGGAAACTACAACAAAAAGCACGCAATTGGGATTGAATTTAGTATTCTTCTGCCACCACGTAAAAATTTCGCACCTTTGAACACATGCGGTTATTCCCTTAACATTGCCGAATTTGTAGCATACTAAAATTCTTTTCCAGTCCACCCATTTTCTTTCCTTTCTCTCAAAATAGCTGCCGTGTCTGGTTAAGGCCTACCTTGCCCTTGATGATGGAGCATCAACTTGTTGCTTTGGCACTTGCTTTGCCGTGCCACGGCATTCAGTTGTTGCTGTGCTGTTGTAGGCTGCAAGGTGCAGTTGCTGATGCTGTTGCAGCAGATTTCACCCACTGCTTGCTGCGAAAGTGGGTTGAGTGGAGCTGCAAATGTGCAGGTTGCTGGCCTGGCTAGTGGCACCACCAGTGCCAGTACAAATCAGATTAGAGCTAGGTTTTCAGAAAGCCCTAGCACCCGTGCAGCAAATGCAGCATTTCTAGCTGAGACGATGACAAGTCGTCGCCCCACTCCCAAGCACACCGGCGGCAGCGCCAATGCCCATTGCCAATGACGGGATTGTGCTTGAACCCCGACTTGAACCGACATTGGCCAAACCCCAAAGCTGGATTACAAGTTTTGAAGTTGTCATGTGAATAGGACAATCTTAACAAAGCAGTCAGACGTTCTACCCGTTTTGAATTGTCTTTTAGGTTGAGTTTATAGCATAGGTTAAAAGAAATTCAACGATTGTTTTACGCTTCCCCACGTGGTTTTCACGCACCGGCTGAAAGAACGAAGAGATTCCTTTGATGGTCTGTGACAAAAAAGAACGCACAATTCTGATGATGCTATAATAGTTACTGTGAATATAATTTTTACAATTTCTTTTAAATGTTACTTACTTTATTTCAAAAGAAAGAAATACACCCAAAATATTATTAATTGTAGATAATTTGCACATATTTAATCATTGTCCCTTATTAAGTAATTGGAATCCTAATGACTCGGCTTTATATATTAGTACTGGAGCTTTAAAGACAGAAACCACACGTTAATACTTTTCACCGGTCTTTCAACCTCTTGGCCTACCATAATCTTCATAACCTGATTGGCTCTTGTAGATAGCCGTGCAGTGGCTTACATATACACAGAGCCATGGACACAGAGCTGCGGTTGTCTCGAGTCCGGCTCGAGCAACCACTTCAAAATTTTTGTTTGTGTTTTTTTCTTTCAATAGAATAATCTGTATTGTGCCTTTAAAGGTGCGTGTTCCGATCATCTTGGGACACCCCATCGGATTTACAGGGGAAGAGTAGATATTTTTGTATTTATCGGATGAAAAGCGGCTATTTTCTCATTGTCGTCCTGAAATTGAGCCATCACATCCATTTCTGTCCCATTAGCATAAGATATAAACAAAAACCGTCGTTTTAGTGGTTAACATCATATTAGCTCAGTATTGAATAGCGCGCTTTGGCACCAGCATTACTGCATCACCATCAAAACTGCAGTTTGTTTCCACGTACTTAATGGGGTGTATGTGCAAGTGCCAGGCTCTCATATCAAGTAGCGGAGAACACACAATAGACATACTCGGAACAAGCACCTTTAATAGGAATCATATCCGGTCCCGTCCGTCCGCGGTCCCCTACAGCTCCCGGGAGATCCAGTCATTGGCTATTACCACAGATATTCCAGATAAAAAACTCCCCCCCCCCCAGGGACGCCGGAATTCCAAACTTTGTGTCACTTTTGAAAGCTGGATTGTTAAAATCAAAATGTAATATCTGACTATTCCGAATCAAAAAAGGGGATAAAAGAGACTTGGTGGGTTTACATCAACAGTACCCCACCCACACACACCCACCCACTCGTATACACACAAAAAAGCAAAACCAAACCAATTGTTTCCTGGTATTTTTGGATTGCCCACAATATTCGAAG
>JAMKCH010049333.1:0-10900 GCA_023653785.1 Ophioderma brevispina | reverse complement strand
ACTCTTGGTTTTATTCCTCAAAGCAAACAAAAATTGGCATTCGTATGGTGAAACCAGTAAACAAGATACGGTTAGATCCCTTGTATCAAAACAACAGCCAGACGTCGGCTACGCATGTGATGCAATATGACACCTTATGAATCCACAATCAAGCACTATTACTGCTATAATCCCGGGTTAAGGACGTATTATGCATCTACATTAAATCCGACTGAAGATTTCTAATCGGTACGCAATTGTAAGTCCACCAAGTAGGGCCAATTTCTAGCAGAGCCCGGCTGGCACGGCTGAAAAAGCCCCCGCTCAAGATAATTGGGAAATATAAGGCGCCTCACGATACGATATGTTTAGATAAGCCTTGGCACCTCGTGGGGAGCACACCGATCCAAGGAACTGTATGTATCACCACTGGCTTCGTCAAAGGTAACAAGTGAAATACCGAGGAAGATCCCAATAAACAAATCCACCATTCAAGATATAATCTATGCTATATTCCAAGGGGATAATCAAATCATTGATATTCACCGTAGTGAACGCACAATATCCAGAGATTGACAACAAAAATCAAGCTATCCTCCACACGCACCTATTGCTATATTGTATTAGCAAAGTTATAAACTGTGGTATTTTCCTAGTTACAAATTTAGAAGCCCACGCATAGGCTGATTTAAAACGAAAAGCTGTATGAAAAAGCAATGGAAGAGTAACTTCGGTACACAGATCCCTGGGTATGACCCCCCCCCCCTCGTCTTATTAGAGTGATCACGTTGCTCTATACGATACGTTAGCCTGCCTTTGTGGTGTTTCCCGGTTAAATGTTTTGGGCTGTATTTAGTTCAACTGTCCCTCAAGTGGACAGGCGGATGGAATGGAAACGGCACAAAGAATACAGCACGCGGTCTTTGTTACTGATTGGGTGTGTTGCTGCGGGATTCACTGTAATTCAAGGCGAGTTACTAGACGCTGCCTTGGGGAAATCTTACCTGGGGAGAAAAAAAGCAAAGAAAAGGAATTCAATGTATAAACACATTTTAGAAATGGTAGGTTAGGCAGGAAGCACTGCAGAAACGTTAATGGGAGAATATACCCATCAAGGACTCACAACTTTGTGAATCAGCTAAGTGTGTCAAGTGATGATTTCATCCCTTCGTCTTTTCTAATGAATTTCAATATTTGGAAACATTTTTTTCAGCTGATGGATTTGGATCATCCTTATTTTATTACTTAAACACACCCTGGGCCCTACATTTGCTTTTGCCAACAGTGTTTTCTGATTGCTAATTCATTGTTGTGTTGACTCCCATGGCACCATTCTTTCTGTAACCATATTTTTCTGATCGGTTAGTTTTACAAGTTCCAAAATATTTAACCCATGTGGGTTACCCTATCAATGATCCAAATTTTTCCTATGTTGTTTTCTCCCTCAACATGGAAGCATATCCCAAAACATCTAAGCCATCCAGTCATTGTCAATTACAGAAAATTCCTATTAAAGGTGCAACGAGAGATTTTGAGTCACCCAAAATATTGTGTCATAATAGTAATTACATATAGATTAGACACTCAATAGATTCTTACTTTGTATTTGGGCTACAAAATAGTCCTTAAAAAGAGAGAAAAAAGGTGACATTTTTTTTTTTTTTAATTTTTTAGGTTTTTTCTTTTTTTAATTTTTTAAAGGTTCTCCTTTAACGAAATTAGAAATTTCACAATTTTTGAAAAAAGAAACATTTCTCAGGTTAATGCTTTTAGATGGGGAGGTTTTGATGAAAAGCCCTTTACAATCAGAGTCCAAATCAGTACTTGTATGTTTTAGGGACACCTGGATTTGTGAATCTCTCGTTGCACCTTTCTATGATCTCAATAAAAAGTGGGGATCCATCATTAATTGTTTCTCCCTCACGTGGAGCATATTACCAAAACATCGGATTAACAAATTTTTGAGTTAATCAGTTCAGGCTTTTGGATATTAAGAACAAAAATACATACTAAATTGGCCCATATAATAGGAGAGTGTGTGTTAATTATGTGGTTGACCATTTGGAGACGTATTTGTACATCAAAAGGAAACATATGGGCCTTAAGATTACCGGGGTAATGAGAAAAATATATTTTATCCCTAAAATCACTTTGGGAGGGCACACATGGTCCAATGGATCACTGACTGTACTCTGACCCAAATGTCCTTGTTTCGAGTCCCACTGAGGCAAGTTGTATATGCAAGCCCTTTAAATGAGTCTAAATGAGTCATTCACGATAAAATTAAATTCAATTTCTTTCAGTCTATGTGCATTCATTTCTACTCTCATTTTGTTGAAAGCACCATCTAAATTTGACTCCAGAATTTGGCTCAACCCCTGCCTAACCATTCCTATCTATCGCATCTAAGCACTATTTTGATTGGTTACTTGGCTAGGTAATAACATACATGTAATGAGCAAATCCAGAGATATTGTGAGCATGTTTGGTATAGTTTACCAAACACAAAGACAAGAAGCATTATTTTGATGGTCACTCAGAGGGCTATCTCCTGTTGTGGCCTGTAAGAGCCAATCAGACAATTGTATCATAGATCGTTATGTGCAAGGGGGTTGTTAGTTCAGCATTACATATAATGTGGCATGCACTTTTCAATGTTACCGTTAATCCAAACATGATGAGTCACTACCACAATCACAAGTGCAACAAGCTATGTGTTTAGATTGGTTGAAACTGTGAATTCAACCAATAGAGTTAAACCTCTTAAACGGGCTCACGCCATAATATGCTCTGTTCACTTGCCTCATTACACTTTCAATTGCTGGGAATCGCGTCATCCCCATAACCGTTTGCAGCTTCTACTCTTGAAATGGTTCCTTCATTTGACACGTCACCTGAAAAACCTTTCAAGAGCCCTGACCTCAGGATAGTAATTAATATGCTCCAAATACATGGCAGCACCAAATGTACACATGGCAGCTATTTGGCACATTACAACCTTCGTGCACTACACAGACATGTTTTCTATTATGTCTCAATAAATCTTAAAGATCATTTCTATTCAATTCCAGGAACTTATTGCAGGAACAATCTTAGGACTCTCAATATTTAAAGTGTGAGCATTTTTTTTCAAGTGCATAATTTTCAAGTGCTACAGAATGTTAACACTTTTTTGTTGGCTTCCTCCCCTTCATGTTTTGTTAGAAATTTCATGATGGCCCAGTTTTCTCTACCTTTCTGCCAAAAAAATTTAATGTCACTACCTCTTTTCCTGAAAATGAAATGTACCTTCTCCCCTTTCTCTTGAACAAACAAAAAATCATGTTCCCCCCTGTTGCAGCGACCACAAATATTGAATGCCCCTTAGCTCACAGCAACAGTAGTGGAATACAGAGCTCAGTGAACTATTTACAGCCTAAATCACTGGTGTTCAACTTATAAAATTTGGTCCAAAAATCACTTTTGAAAAGAAAATGTAAAATGTACCAAAAAGGTCAAAGTTGGAAGGAAAATACACAAAGGTCTCTTTTTCAATAGGTATGTTTAAAAAGACCATTTTGAGAATAAAAGTCCACTTTTCCCATGAAATCCATTCTTTTGTTAAAGAAGTCCACATTTGGGAAAATCTACCTGCTGCAAATTAATCCTGGGTTCAGACTGCCTTCTTTTGAAATAAGTATTCATATTTAAAATTTCTTCTCTAAAAAAAGATCTGTTAGGTCTTGATTTCTTTAAAATTTAAATTAAGTTTTCAAATAAACAAGTAAATTTAGTCTCAGCTCAAAACGAGTCTCTACGCTAAATGAAAACACACACACAATAGTATTCACACACTTGTCACAGTTTTCGGGGCACAACCATGTCAAGTGGGCTCTAACGTGCCATGAAACCCGACGAAGTAGATTCTCGGGGAATGACTCGAATCTGAAGGTCACCCGGGGCCATGGGCGCATCTCTTCAGCCACTTATGTTGTAAGAAGCTAGACAGTATTATCCACTGTTAACACATCTGATATAATGCGTGTGATATTATTACACGCTGCAGCCAATGTAGTCGGCAACATTTGAAATGGAATTGTTTAATCAGTGGTACTGGAGATGGAGTACCGTAAATTGCCATTTTTACATGACTAATATTATGCACTTTGCCGATTTAAAAAAAAATTTTGCTTGTTTTTAAAGTGTGAAATCCATGAAAATAAATCTAACACAAAAAATACACTTTAACAGCAAGTGTAAGAAACATACCAATTTGTTAGAATGTTGCATTTCCATGGCACACTGCAAAGTTACCACTGCAAAAACCCTGAACCTCACAAGAGATACCATTTAAATTAAAGCAGTACAGAAATTGTATCTTTAAGACTGAGTGAATTGCCAATAAGCAGTCGGCATTCTGTGGCTTAAGGAAGATTTGTGAGATTGATACCATGCATAACCAATGCCATGATGGGTTATGCTACAATGCACACACAGATAAATTATGTGCTTCACACAGTTAAGGTTCTTTTTGTTTCCAGGGGTCGGTTTCCGAAACTCAGTTGTAAATCTACGTGCATACTATGTCATGCCCGAGTGAACCAATTGGTCAAAAGCACTGTACTGTTATGAAAAGGTCTGCTACGTAGGACATACGCAGGAGTTAGTATACGCGTTGAGTTACGCACAAGTTTGAGGAACGGGCCCCAGAGGCACTAACCCTAACAATGGCATAATCAGTCTTCCTGGAAAAACAACCTGCTACGAATTTTCCATGGCAATAAATACCTTAAAGGGGCATTACCCAATCCTCAGCCTCGATCGACCCTAACCTTTCACACCATAAAGTCTTTAAATGAAATTTTGGAATTAATTTGTATCTTGGTGATGGCCCTCTTCCTATGAAAGAGAGAACAATATATGTTGTAATTCGGTGGGGCACCTTTAAGCAACACCTAAAACTGTGACTTGAGAGAAATGATTAGCTAATTTTTGTCTCTGTGGTAATGAATTAGAATATGAATCCCATAACATCGGTGTCTGCAAAATATCCCCACACAGAGGTGTTTTGAATAACATATTTCACAGAGATCTAGGTGAATCAATTTCTCTGGCAGAAGCAACATTTGGGGCACTTTTCAACAATGACCTTCAATGATCCCAGATGAAATTTGACAGTCAAAAAGAACTAGAAAGGCAGACACTCTTCTCAAGAATACTTGTAAATTTTTTTTTCTGACCAGCAGCACACCATTTGTTATTTTAATTGATCTCCATATGTTTTTGAACCTCTTATCCTGTGACACTATTAACACCAGAGCAGATACCAGTAGCTTCCCACAATGCATGGCTTCCATTGGAAGTTTTTGTACAGGTTTCCATGTGATCGTTAGAGATGAAACGCTCTGAAAATGCAAGTTTGTGATCAGTACTATCCCCCCAATTTAGCCCATGGTTTCATCACTAACGAACCACATCAGTACCTGTACAAAAACACCTCCTCCAGTGGAAGCAATGCATGTGGGAAGCTATTGAAACTCTCCTCTTCTATACCACTATAGGGTCATTCTGAGCATGAACGGATTCTGAAATAGGTAGCCATACCAAGCAAGAATCCCATCCAGGGCAACACAGACAAGTATAGATTTGTTAAAACAGTTTTTTTTAAAAAGTAAATTTAAGGTAAGTAGGTGGGAATACTAATTGCAAACTCAAATGCCAATATCTGTCTGACTTTTCTCATGAACTTCCTGCAATAACAAGATTCATATTTTAACTCTTTTGTAAAATAAAAGACATGGAAAACCAGCACACTGAAGCATATTCTTGTGTGTACACTTTATGTATTGTAGAAGTATTTTGTGTAAGAGTTCTGCACTTCAAGCTTGTACCAATTAATGGCTGAATGTTCAAGTAACAATCTTATCAAAAATAGCAATGCCATCCAAATCAAAGCAAGACTCAATGTAAAGAACATTTACAGGAGAAATAGCTCTTCCATGCCCCTACTTATATCAGTTGTTAAAAAGTGTTTCTATTGCTTATATGCTGCTTAAAATTGTTCTAAAAATAGAGACAATTTGCATGGGGTCAAACAGCTATGAAATAGAAATCATCTTCAATGGCCACTCAGCTTACTTTCTAACTAGTAAAATACCTCAAGGTGCAACGGAATAGAGCACTGCCAAAATGCAGTATCCAATATTTACTTTATATTTCACTATTATATGATCTCATGTAATTGACAAAAAAGAAATTACTTGTCAGTTTGCATTAGAGTGAACAGCACTTTATTATTGCAATACACCCAGGAGTGTGTCAGTAATGCACAGAATAACAACATCATGCCATAACTCAATCTAGCATACCAACAGAAATAAGGCTTTGATGTGATTTGGGTAACCTAACTGTCAAAACAGTCATTATTTGAATGATGCTTTAGGTTTTAGGTTAGGATTCCATTGTGTCAATGAAGGCAAGTAACTAATGAAAGCAAGAATAGTAAATTAAGATAATATTTATTAGATCCTAAGGTAGTGCCATCCAAAACCAAACCACAAGTCATTGTATAATAAGCCTAATTGGCATTATGACTTCCGATTGACTGCGCATGTGCAGGTCAGATTCGCGGGTGAGGTCAGGAGTCCTCAACACGACGAGGTTGCTGTACTTCTCCAATGCGATGAACTTAGTAGCTACATGAATTCATTTGATTTTTCCTGTCTTTTACCCCATTAATCCTTCCACTGGAAGGAAACTCTTTTTTTGTTGGTATTACAAATGTTACAAGTTATTAAAACAAACCGCACACGAGACGCATGCCAAGGCATTATTGTTGTAATGCAGAGTTCACGCCTTGGAAAACTACAGCAACCTCGTCATGTTTCAAGATTTTAGGACACTCACGGATTGCGTGATATTACCCACAATGCATCACTAATCTGTAATGCCGATTTCACTTCTTACAAGTCATGTCCAAAGGCTATCAATTTTTACAACTCCAGCAGTAGCACCCCACTCAAGCCACAAAGGCTAAAGGTGCAACAAGAGATTTCAAATAACAGATGTTCCGCTTACAAATTTGAAAATTCTTATTTTGCACTAACTAAAGACTTTCTATCAAAAATATCCACATGGAAAGGATTAAGCGAAAATTATTTCTTTGTGTACAAAAAATGTGAAATTTCTAATTACTATAGTACAAATACTAAATTCAGCCTATTGAAACTTAAGCAAATAAAAAATTGCCTTTTGTTTTCACTTTAAGGCATTCTGTATCCAAATCCAAGGTAAGAAATCTTTTGGGTCTTATCTAGAGGAAATTACTACATATGATACAAGGTATGGATGTTCTAAAATCGGTCTTTGCTGATCATTTTTTGGTAAAGGTCCAAACTCTAGAATAAAAAATTGACACTAAGTTCCACATTGTGGTTGAAGTTTGTAGATTTTAAAAAAGTAATGAGTTTAGGTCAACTTTTACAAACAAAAATCCCACTTTATCAAGTTCCCCACCACCCCTACATCGTTCCTGTGTACATGCAATGTGATTGTTCATTTAATGATCTTCCAACTCAAAATCTAGAAGAGGTCAACCTGAAGTTGGCATTTTTCCAGACATATCCAAATAGACATCACCTTCAATGGCTACAGTGGACATAACCAACTTACATATACCAATAATGGGCCATAAGTGCAATGATAGAGCACAAGTGCCAACTACCTTATAGTATCCAGGTTTAATTTTGTATTTCTCTATTGTATGAATCTCATGTATTGACACAACGAAATTTACTTGTCCAGTTTGCATAAATAAACCTGTAGAAAACAGTACTTTATTATTGCAATACACCCAGGAGGAGTGTGTCAGAAATGCCAGAATAACAACATCATGCCATACTCACTCTGGCATACACCAGAGATCTGAAGCAATAAGGCTTGGATGAGATAATGAGTATTCTATGTCAGAAACATAATTATCTTAATGGTGCTTTATGTTTGAAATTTACCCTTCAAGGGCCCTATGGGAGACGACAGTGGCTTCATAGCTCAACGTTGTCAATTTTTTTTTAAATTAAAAAATTAAAGTCATTTTCATTTTTTATTTCCAATATTTTGGTAATCAGCATGAAAAAAAAGGTCAAACAATCCTTGTCTTGGACTTAGAGCACAGGCTTTTGAGATGGCTTATAATCTCAAAACCATCGATTTTACTTGGAACAAAATGTTATATTTATAAGCCTAAAGAGAGGGGTGCACCATGGGGTGTGGGGGAAACTGACCTCCAAGAGTTTCAAAATTTAGAAGCATTAGAATAAATTGTGTTAAAATTAGGGTTCTTACCTATACAATTGATCAAGTAATTTGTTGCTTTCCTTAAAATTTTACCCGGCAATAACCCCTGCTCAAAGAGGCAATTCTCTTGAAATAGCATCACCAGATTCGAAATACCCCAAAGTATTATAATGAGGGATGATCATAGTTTTGTGCACAACTATGAAACGTGCAGGTGTTTGCACAATACCATGATGACTTGCACGGGTGTGAAATTGTTTATTGGTTATTAACTACCTATACAAATCTTCCAAAGCATGTAAAGGGTTAGATCACATTTGTGTTAATGAGTAAGTAACACAATGAATAGGGTGTATTTACCTATCCCTGAAGTTCACCCACTATAAGTTACAATATGCTCATCCCACCAAGGACACAGTTCAGTGGGTTGTACTGTGGTACATACATTGACATGAACTGACCATGTGTGATCTGGGTATCATTATCATACCCAAAAACCAGGGGGTAATTTTCTAAAGACATGGTGATAATCTACTTAACTGTGCCAAGGGAATTGGGAATTAACTAGCTCATAGTGCAAACTCTATCAAATAAGTGAAATAAGTGATTGTTCTATGGGTCATTCTTTTTAAAGCATGGGTTTCTTTTATCTTTCTTTTTAGTATGTTTGAATATTGTTCTTTGCTGATTAAATTTTTTGTTGTTTTGTTTTGTTCTTTTCTTTGAAATGGCAATATAAGAATATACATGACTTGTCTCTTTATACTATGGATGGACAAAATACTCAAAAGACCACTGCCTAGTTTTTCATTAATGAGCCAATTTGTTTTAGAAAATGTAACAAACTATGGCTCTCTAAAACGGACTACAAGGATGCTCCACATAGATTTCTAATGGCTTCCTTTTGAAATAGCTTTGCCATTTTTTTACCTTGCTATATTGTACATCTATCTACTGAGATAGTCATAGCATAATATCTACTATATGAATATTAATCCCTTTACCATACTGCAACTTTGTATCTACTGAAGATAGCAAAAATAATCAGTTTGAAATACAACAATATGCATAGCATACTTGTTATTGGACGAAAATTACAGACGAAATAGTTTGGGTTTTTAAAGAAGAACATGCTTAGTGCATAATTGTTTTGTACTAAAGATGGGCAAAATCATTCATTTAGATGTGACTAGAATAAGCCTGATTGTAAGTAGCATGTGCAAGGGCAATGACAACTACATTTTGGCACAAAAGTATCTCGGCATGTTTTCATCAGAAATTTTGCCAAAGTCCGATAATTTTTGAAAGTGTTCAAATATACATTTTGTTTCCTAGGTTTTGCTCTTTCATTTAACACTTGCTTGTAAAAAACACTAAAATGGCTGAGAAGATGCCCAGATGCAAACCCACAACACAAATGCTGATAGATCAGGGGAACTCAACAGGGTTATTTTTTTTCCATGCCCCTCCTAGCACTGTCCTTGGATATTGCCGCACTAACCACAAAATAGATGCCGTACAATTTGATATTATCCAGTGAGAGTACAAGAAAATCTCCTACATTGAATCCTGTGAGAATGGGAGACATGGGTCTACTAACTTTCTTACAGTATCTCATATTGGCTCATTACCTGAGTAACCAATTAAAATAGACCTTCTATACACCTGTATAAGCTTTTCTTACCTTTTTCCAATTTGCTAATAACATCATATACCCTGTGTAACAAACAATCAGTCGCTAGTGCCCAAGGATCCGTTCCATGAAACTGTCATAAGTCTACGTGCATACTATATTCTATGGTATACTTCCAGTCGCAGTGAGCGAATGGCGTGCGCAATCCTGGATTTTGAGCCGAGATCAAGTGTTACGCATGATCACAAGCAGAAATCGCTTGCTGTGATTGGAAGTATATCATGGGCTTAAGTCATACCTGAGTGGACAAATTTATCCAAAACACTGTAACTGGTATAAAATGCCCATTATGTTGGACATGCACATGAGCTAGTATACAGAGCATATACAGCATACCAACCCCCCCCCCCCCAAAAAAAAGGGTTTATGTGCACTCTCTATGAACTCAGACCTACAAACAAAAGATTCATCACCCTGTGTCATGGGTGGAATCCAGAATTGTGGAAAATAAGAAGTACATTTGCTAGCATTCTAAAAATGTACTTTTTTTCCTTGTATCACAATGGTTAGTTGATTGATTAAAATGCATCCTGTCTTGACATTGGAAGCAAATTAGATCCAAATCATTGCTAAGAATAAGTATTTTAATCAGCATTTTCTAATCTTGCCTGACAGATATCACAAGTGATCACTGGCCTTACAGAAATAGAGAGGAAAATGTATTACTTTTTTTCTTGAAACAAGATCATACCCTGTGGTGGTAAGTTTTGTCTGAAACAGATTCACATTTTTCTGTGGGAGAGCATGGTTAGGAATTTCTCTTTGGTACTTAAAGTACACAGTTCAAAACCTCAATAGGACCACTTCTTGGGATTTAATTTGTATAAGAACTATTGGTAAAACTCAAATTCCACTCTCCTCATGGTTCATTTGGGCAAAATAACTATGAAAATATCTTGTACTTTGGAGGGATGTAAAGCAGTTGATCCCATGTACAAAGAATCATACAAGTAC
>JAMKCH010049332.1:0-11200 GCA_023653785.1 Ophioderma brevispina | reverse complement strand
TAAGCTCCAAACCGCTTCTCTCCGAGCGCGAACGACGGGTTGTTTCTCCCTCATGCTGCCCTCTCACGTCCCGCGTCAAAGACGACTCTAGCCGATTGATTTCCGCGGTTATCACACTTGATTCCGGTGCGGTGGCGGGTCCCTCAACGGGCCCGGGCTCATTCTGTTCGTAATCTAACTTCCTCGTGGGCCTACCACTGCGGAATCTCAATTGCAGAAATTTGCCAAGCTTGCGTGGAAGGCTCCCACAACTTTTTCGTCGGTGTACTACGAATGTAGAAACGCCACAGAAACGTTGGCGAGGCTCTTCTACAGAACAACACCAATCTACCAAAACATCCACATACCTAAGGTTGCCGACCATGACCTCGCCCAGGAGATTCCGCCTGTTAGGTAGCATCTATGTTTTCAATTTTGATGTGCATCCCTGATGTCCATCATATGTGTCTTTATGTTTTGGTGTCTCCATTCCCCCCCCGTCCCACGACCTTTGGCTGCATCCGTTGAGCTGCGCTCGGAAACTATTATGTTCCACCTCCGCCTAGTAGGAGCTAGTCTGGTGTTGAATTGAAAATTTCTTCAACGTAGGTTAAATGCATATGTTTCAGTCAACATTGGTGTAAAGGAAATCAGCTCAGTGTTATGATTTAGTCAAAAAACACATTATGTTTTATAAATCAATTTAACTGAGGCCTGATTTCCTTTCCAATGTTGACTTCCCCACTCCGTCCCTCCCCACAACATAATAGTTCGTGCGCCGTGTGGGCTTGGGCCAAAACGGTGCTAAGGGAGAGTAATGGCCGACAGGTGGTGACCTGGGGTCACTGGGAGGGACGGTCCATTTCTTTTTTTTTAGGGGTGTTTATTTGGTCTTTTGGGGCATTTCGCTTCTCAAGAAGGAAAATGCATATGATCCGTCAACATTGGAAAGGAAATCAGCCCATTTAAATGATTTATAAAACAAATGTGGTGTTTGACTATTATGCTATTGATATTATTATTTAAATCTGGTGCTGTGTTATTGAATCTCAAATTCTCAATACTCTCTATTCTGAAGGGGTAGTTGGTAATGTAAGTCAGTGAAATAGTGTTGAATTTGCAATAAATTAAATACTTTCAGTATGTATTGCCTAATTTAATGCATGTTTCTTTAGCCAGCACTCGGCACAATCATGTCAAACTCACAAAGTTGTTATTAAATTATTGATTATGACACTCTGTCTGCATTTACCAATTGCATTACTCTTCCCAGTTTTATCCACCAATATTTGAATTAATAGTGTCCCTAGAAAAACCTACCTCAAATAATAATTTATTTTATTTTGGCATTGGGTGGGGGGAGGGGAGGAGGGGGGGGGGGTTGGGGGGATGTTGGTTGGTCAGTTGAATTTTTCCTCCTTGACTCATTCTGAGATTCGGGACATATATCCTGGGCATGGAAATCTCAGCACCCTCACAGCAACGACAGCAAATAGCCGAGATTGAGAAACAAACAAAGGACAGTCTCAATTGACAGCACTACCACAAGAACAGTCATAAACATGGTAAGACTTCAGGTCATAATACAGGCTGATATTATAAGGAACCATAATAATTTGAAGAGCATTGAAAGTATACCAAAATCCCTTAATCGGATACAGATTGGGGACCGACTGTCATTCATTGTGATAACACCCGTGTAAAAAGAAAAACTAACTCTGTTCGTTCTTAAGTTTAAGGGTGACTCATGAGGGTGACTCGCATTTGCACATTTGTTAGATTGTGTCACTTTTTTTGCATGTGTACATGCTGCATTTCTGCTTTTAAAGCGCTCATCTTTCTTGGCAAGAAACTACGTGCTGTGACGTCGCCTCGAACGTGAGCTCGAACAGAGTATAGGTAATATACAGACTGTAAACAATCTGATTTTGGTGTTCTCTGCATAACCTAGTTCAGTGGGGCATATTTACACCACAAAAGTTCAAAGCTACCTTACAGTAACCCAGGAGCATCCCTGACTTTTTAATTTCAAATCATTATCTCTGCTATTTTTAGTTGCTGATGATTTTTTGGATACCTTATGCCCCAAGTTTTAGCTCCTGTGCTGATCCTATGAAAAGTAACCCACACTCAGTTACAGGGGGGTCCTTTTTTGAATTTGTACGGGGGGTATAGGGAGACAAGAACTTACCATTAATCCTATGTGCATTTCTTTATTGGAGGGTTTATGTTGCTATTTTTGGTATGAAGGGTAAATCCGTTGAAACTTTTATTTTCTGCATAATCAGATGACCATTTTTATTATCAATCCAAAATTAACAGGATTAATGATTAATTTCCAGAGCGCCCCCTGTTGATATTTGTTGGCCAAGTCCCAAGTATGAATACGGGTGTGGGAAACGGGCTGTATTTAGACCGAGTTGTTTTGCACACACATTATCTTGACATGCATGTGCATCGGTAGCTGAATGTGTAGTATGTGGGTATTATGTTGCTAATTTGCACCTTTCAGGGCCTTATTTTGAAAAATGTAAGGTTGGAGGTGGAACTTTATTTGTGGTGCTATTGCTATGGTGTGTTTGTGCTACAGTTGTGTATAATGCTAATTAAAATAGACTAAATTTATGATCAACATAATAGTGAACACCGCTTACCATGACAAACAAGTAACCTATCAAGTCAGATCAGTATATGACATGGCTGTTCTGCCTCCGAGTCTTGAGTTTCAATGGATTTGTGTTCACTAAACAATTTGAAGATGAAATCGGATCACTTTTGTCGGTGACTTTTTGCTGTTTTTGGAAATTGGGAATGTCTTGTTACTTAAAGGGATTATCAGCGATAATGCGAGAGATCGAAAAAATGTGGACATGCATTTTTTAACTTATAATCAGGAATAAGTGTATCAATTCCATATAACTGCTTTAATGTTGAAACGAACACCAAATAGTGAAAAAATGAAGTATTTGAGGATATTGGTCATACCGTCTCTCCGCAAATAGACAACAGCGACGGCTCTCAAAATCTGCACTAAACAGCTGATTTCGGTTTACACCAGTACAAAATAACCAAAGATCAATAATGTTTGTGTTTGAGGCACGTATGATCATGTGTCCAAATATCACGCTGAAAATCTGTGATATACAGCGCGAAAGGCTTTTTTGATCTCAAGTCGGAATTTTGATACGTGCGCACGTATAGAAATTACAGAAATCAGATAAAAAGTACTGCCTTGTTTTAATACACAGATTTCAAGCCAAACACTTGAAGGTTATGTTCGCATGGCATGCATAGTACAAAAAATATAAAAATATGAATTTTGATGATTTTTTCGATGTTTTCGGATTAGCAAATTGATGCTAATCCCTTTAAGGTCGTGGCATTATGATTTGGTTCTAGACTAAGGAGTACGCGCAAGCCGACTTGAATAAACTCGGAGATAAGCAAGCGTGCATTCATTTGCGATTTTAGCTTAACAAAAAAATCATGAGCGATTTTCCCCCGCTGTGTTTACGCGAATTTGTAAAGCGTTCGTAAAATCGCGATGTTGCCAGCACTTGTCTAAGAAAGCGCCTGATTAATTAAGTGTCTCACCTTTCACGCACCCATTTTTTGTTTTGCTGCGTGACATAAAGGCGTAAAATAACGCGAGATGCAGCGTCTCTAGTGAAGACGGAAATTTCCCTCTAAAAATGTCCTTTTTTGACGATTTTCAGGAAAACTAATACGGTGACACCATTTTTTTATTTCGGTGTTTTCAAGTATGCAACTTAGACCTAAACATATGTGAAAATCAGAAAACGTTCGGCCCCTTTGTTATCTTTTTGGGGCACTTTAGTATCGGTGCATCACATTTTCCCATAGAGTTGCGTGGTAAATAAAGTAAAATTTTGAGTAAAAATGTACTTTTGAAAGTCTTTTCTCTCAAAAACTAATACGGTAAGCCATATTTTTTATTTCATATTTGTTATAAGCACAAATGAATGTACTATATATCAAATTTTAAAGAAATTCTTCGGCCCATTTAAATCATGATGCCAACACCTTAATTTATAGAATATAGGTCCATGGTTCGATTGCTAATAGCCTTGTCCCCAGGGACCCCAGATTTTACCAGAAGTTGTCAAAATTTTGGTATCAGAACTTCAACAGAAGAAAGCTACTATTTTTCTCATTTACCCTGTGAAATCTTAGGGCTGGGATGTTTGGTTTGGATGTGCAAAAATATGCCCCATTTTGGTCAACCATGGCATTAATTGATTTTACAGTGTACTCTATGGGGATTACAAAATTGTTTTTAGCTCTCACTTAAAAACGCATTGAAATATCGGCACAAAACTTTACAGATGGGGGTTTGGGGGTGAAGGTCATTCTATTAAGAAAAATCAATAAACTTATCATCGGGTCGTCCCCCTTTAAATGTTAGCCACCCGTGACGTCTTTGACCACCTAAATCACTGACGGAATAAAGCTTGTTAACGGAATAAAGCACATGAGGTGACGGGTATCTTGGTCAACTGTGACGTCTGCATGGGGTGGCCAAACAAGATATTGCCCAGGGATTTAGAACTGCATCACATTTTTGTAATATGCAGCAAGTTTGAAACATGGTTCATTCTTATTCTGTGCAAGCTAGTTTAATATGGAGGATTTTCACCCTGACCAGGCTTTTGCCCCTCAGAACCACAAGGCTGCATGTGCCACTGTGCAGAAAAGTTTTACTACTCACCAATGTTTTGGGATTTGGGATGTAAACACATGTCGATGGTTCTTCAGGAATGAACAAAATGCAATTGAATGCACATGCATCCACACATTTTTTTAACACTGTGCATGTAAAAAAAATGTAGACATACTGGATGCTGAGTTGATAAAATTTTGTGTTTGAATACCTTTCAACAATTAAATGTACTTAATAAGCAAAGTCAACAATTTGATAACTTTTCTGTGCAACAAAAAAAACTTTAAAGAAATGTCTCAAAAGTTAATGAAGACCCTTCTCGCATTTAATTAAAGATAAATTGACAGGAAATAATTAATAATATAAAGGACAATTAATGTTTGCAAGACAGAGTGAGGGTTTCGGCTCTATGCACCAGGCTTGAATTGAAAATGAATGCATCATGCGATATAAACATGAACCGCTGCATCTCAACACGCATGCATGCATTACGTACGTCCCACTGCTGGGCAGAATATGTATCAGGTGAAGAGTTCTTCTTCACATTTAAGGAGTTTGGGTTATCGCCTTTTGGTATTGTTCCAAGCCCCAAATCCGCCGATATGCCTTCTACAACCCGTAGCGTTGAATGCCCGATCTTAACATGCAGCAACGCACGTCCCGCGTAGTAAGCGTTTTTACACAAAATAAAAACATTCTTTAATCCCGAGCGCGCGAGAGCGCGAAGATGAGTGCGTAATATTTTGCATTTATTGCTAGTGCTGAATGCACTTAGATGTCACATGGGTTCAGTTTTTAATGAAAGTGAGGATTTGGGGGTGAATTTCTCAAAAAGGTCCTCGGTGACCCCATATTTTCCCGGCATATTTTTTGGTTTATTAGAAAGCTGCAGTGAGTACACAACTTATTATCAAAAAATAACTTCAACATTTTGACCTAAATTTTTTTGCTATACCCAGAAATGTTTATGAAAAATATATTTTTTCCATAGACATGTAGTTAATTTTGGTGAAAAATGTGTATTTAATAATGGTTTTATCTCAAAGACCTCGGTGACCCCCGATTGTTTTCTTTAATTTGTCCTTCATGTATCGATCAAGCCATATTTATGTGAAGTTTGAAGAGGAAATAAGGGCGGGGCATATCCCAAACCCCAATGTGTGCTCATGTAGTTAATGAATAGGAGGGGTTGCTGAATATTGAGGCCCGTATTCCAGAAACTTGTTTAGCTAAACGCGATTTTAGCTTAAAACTGCCGTAATTTAAAATTGCGTTTAAGCAAAACGCGTTTAAATATTTTCAACCATTTGCTTGCTTAAACAGAAGCTTTAAACACGAGTAAACTCGTCGTTATTTAAAGACGCTAACTTGAGTATATAAAAGGCCATATTGTATTTTAATGGTTGAGCGCACAAAGTGCATCATGGCTTTCCGTAGCGTTTAAGGTGATGCATCAACAGGGCGAAAACGATATGCACCATTGCTGTTGTCAATTGGACAGTGCAATGGGCCGTGCACTTGACGGAAACACACACTAAAACACTTCTTAAACTAGCCCCGTACCTAGTTTAAATTTCGATGCATTTTGGCGGAGTTAAAATTGCGTTTAATTTTAAAATCCTTTCTGGAATTGCGTTTACTTAAGCGATACGTTTATCTCACATATAAACGTTCGCTTAGCTTAAAATCGCGCTAAACACCTTTTTGGAATACGGGCTCATGTTTGAATTATTTTCATTAAATTTAAGTTACAACAAGCAAATTCTCAGAATGACTCCAAGCTTGTAATTGAGATACATGTAGGTAACTTTTGTTTTTGTGGTAAACGCTCTTTAAGGCTGACTCAAAGATTTCCTAAGGAGGGTGCCCTCAATTTTCAAACATGTTTAAATAGCCGAGCTCAAATCGAAGTCCTTCATATAGAAAATATGTTATAAAGTTCCAGATCCAGAATTTTTGTTAAGTTCACAGTATACTATGGCTACTGTTACAAAAATGGCTCAGGTTGACAAGCGTTAAATTAGGACCATTTTGTACATAAACCAATGGCAATTTATTTGGTGTGCAACCTAATGGAGCTGTGTGTAGAGACTAGCAAAAAAAAGTTTTGACCTCTGACCTCTAGTTTCTAAAATTGATATTAAAAAAAATGGCGTAAATTGAAACCGGTGTTTGAAATTTCTCAAGACTGGAAAAATATCGAAAGGCATTGTGGGGAAAATGGATACGACCGTAGCAATTGCGTGTTCACTTTGGTGTTTATGAGCACGGAAGTACCCGATAAAAAATGATAAATTTTCTCGCTAGGTTAGGTTCAGACCCAGCTACGATATATTCAAAACAAAACAAAGTAACAGACCCTCTGATGCAAAAACACTCATAGAACCTGTTTTTTTTTTTTTTTGGAGATATTTGAGATTTAGTTTCATTTACACACATTCTCTGATAACGTTTATCTCTCACACAGTACCAATTTATATCATATCATATCTTTTCCAGTCTGTGACACAGACTACACCGTGGGAAATACTTACTGGACCACCGTAACTCGATCTTCTCTAGCCGTGTTCAAGGGAGTCTGAGTCTGAATCTGAATTATATCGCCAGCGAAATATCGTAAAGCAATAATAGTAATTTTGACCAAATGCATTGTATAGCCATAGCGAATTTTAGTATCCGGATTCCAACACAGGTGTCTGCGATTTAGCTCGCCAGCTCGGTCAGACACTGGGTGATTCGTGGAAGTTAACAATTTCTATTATGAAATTAAGAGATTTGTGTGTGGTGTTGACTTGTGACCGGTAGTAATTCGTAAGCGGGAGTGATTCGTGCACATAATATGGTATGAAATAGATTTCTGAGACCATTTTCATTTACGGTTTTGCATGGATGTGGCCTAAGGCCCTGGAGTGGGTGGGTGGTGGAGTGAGGGGATTTTGTGTGGGCACCGTGCTAAGGCCCAGGGTGTAGGCCTAGATTTCTGAGATCATTTTTTTATATCCCATGTGTAAGAGTTTGCATGGGCTCAGAAAGCCTCGTGGGGGGGGGGGGTCAACACCAATGGTTATATATGGGCGATGTACCTCGGAAAGCCCGGAACGGGGACATAGCCGAGCGTCTTGAACTAGACTAGATCTTGTCATGTTAGGTTCAAAACACTAGTAAAAGTCCCTTAGTGTTGCCTATGAAGCTATTCTGAGCAAGGGGAGGGGGGCAGCAGGAAATAATTAACATCTCAGCCTGCAAGGTCAATTCAATGGCGCTGCGAAATATGCAACACACTAGGGTATCCGAATCATTCGACTCTGAAGTGAAAGTGGTGAGTAACTAGACACGGTGCAAATTAGCAGTCTTGCTTGTGCCAGTATTGGTGGTTGTTTTACCATAGCCGATTCACACAGCACACCATCTGAAAGATCAAGCCATCCTGTAGTCGCTTTTGTGATCAGGTATTAGTAATGATAGCTGCTCTTTTATCACTAGTGAGGCCATTTTGATACTGTTAAGTAATGCGGTTAGCAGCTGTCCGTCCCCTAGCCTCCCTCCCTCCCTCCCCCCCCCTACCAATTATGAAATGTTCAATGTGTTCATAGTTTGATTTTCCAAGTCATGTGGACAGAGAGAAGAAAGTATATAGTTTTTGCATGTTAAGTAGATGTGACTATGTTCAATTTTTATATACCCGATGCCCAAATAAGTATAAGTACACTGTATTTAACCAAATTAGTGCATTCCGGTGGCATTTTTGAAGTAATACATTTGAATACAGTTTGTTCAACAAGATTGATATTGTCATTTTTGAATTCCTTGTGATCTCCTTTCATATTAACCCAACCTGATATACTTTCGATGAAGTTAAAAAATGACCCCCCGTGGGGGGGTCTGTGTGAATTTTTTGGGGTCTCCAGTTTGGGTGCTCAAACTACATTAATTGACTAACTAATTACATGGTGCAACCAAAATAGCATAAAGTATTCAAAAGGTCCTCTTTGCTCCCTGGTTAAGGGGGGAGTTTGTCCTTTTGGATTGAGCAAATTATAAGCTTTGTAAGCACATGCCCTAGTTTTTTGTCACTATGGATCACATATTTAAGCCAGTTTAATGAAGATTCTTAAACAGCTGTAAACTGTAAGCATTTCATTGGTTTATGCTGGTTCAATCTCGTTTAATTGAACCCAGGTAGTACGTGTTGCGTATTGATGTTATTTTTAGGTTGAAGCGCTCGCGTCATACGCGTTTTGCTACGTCCGCGCGCGCATGCCAACGTTGCGTCGCGTTGCGTATGATCGTTGCGGTCCACGGGTTGTTCGATGTTGTTCATGGGTGGTGGCAGTCATTCTATTGTATTGCCTCAAAAGCAGCCGTAAAAAAATCGCGAAATTGAGTTAGAGATGGCCTTAATGATAAAGCTGTTAGGAATGAGAATAAAGGTATGATTTTGGGAACCGGGGTACTCTCTTACGACGAATGAACCCGGTGAACCATTATTTTTGCGTGGAAGAACTCGGCTCGCCTTGTTCTTCCACTTAAAAAATGGTATCGCCTTGGGAAGATCGGCCTCGGCTGTTCTTCCACTTAAAATAATGGTAATTGCCTTGCTGGAAGAACTCGGCCTCTGGCCTTGTTCTTCACTTAAAATAATGGTTCGCCTTGGTGGAAGAACTCGGCCTCCGGCCTTGTTCTTCCACTTAAAAAATGGTATCGCCTGGGTTCAATCGTCGTTAAAGAGATGTACTGTCCCAAAATCAGACCTTTATTCTCTAAATGGGATTCAGATCGTCATGTGAGTACAACAAGGTTGAAGTGTAATAGCTGCCATTTGTCACAAATTCCCATCAAACTCCTATTATGCCAAGTCTTTGAGTCAAGTGCTCGTGAAATGGTGTCTTCAGAGAACCATTAAGAACCGCTGGCTCAAGGAGAGAGATATTAAAAGTCATTCCTAATTGTTATTTTGATAGAATGTACTTCACCCAAAACACCTTCTGTAAGTTTGCGCCGATATTCAAATCCGTTTTGATGTGAGGGCTAAAATGTGATTTGGTAAAATCCATCGAGTTCTGTGTAAAAGATCATTTGGTCGACCAAATGGGCAACATTTTCATTTATAACTTCAAACCAAACATCTTTAGCCCTTAAAATGTCACAGGGTAAATGAGAAAATCGTATGCTTTTTTGATACCCAAAATTTTGACCACTTTCCGGTTAAAATCATGGGCGTCACTGGGGACATGGCTTATAGCGATCGGGCCATGGACGTAAGCAAACATACGCTCAAATTGAAAATGAAAATTTTTCATCAGACCTGCTTTTCAGCGCTGTTTTCACCTTTCGATGAAAGTTTCAATTCAAAGTTGGATAAACGCTCCTGAATGTCTTTCAGCACAGTTTTTAACTATTTGGAGTTTTTTCTTGATGGCTCCGCCGCCGCCGACATTATCAACGATTTTACACCAAAAAAATACCACACTGGTTCTGCGGGGACTGCGCGATAGAAACCAAGACAAACAGGATGTAATGACCCAGTTGCTAAGAGAGGTCACGGGTCATGACCCGCCAAAGTGTGCGTTGTTTCCAGGGTAAGTCTGTCTTCAGGTGACACAGTCACTGAAGACCATTTCAAGGCCACTTTGGATCAAAGGAGAGAACATTTTAAAAGTCTCATCCTAAATTCATGGCCAGCACACAGAAGGATCAACATGGCGATCGCACTTATGCCTTGTTTTACTAACCTGAGGTGGAATGGAAAGTTAAAAAGTTGTAAAAAAAATAGAGATGACTTTCACTTTTTTCTGCAGCATAACCTAACATGATCCCTCGTGTTGTCCAGCTGACATTTTCGATAGCGGCCAGATGTTAGATTTGGCAGGTTAACACTAATAACAACACAACTGACATTATGGCAGGCTATTTTGTTTGATCAGTGATGACCGGATATCAAATCCACTACAGTAATTACGAGACGTGCAACGTTCTCCTCCAAGACAGAATTGGCGTTGTGAGAGCCATCTCTGCCACCAACCTCCACCTTCGTACAAACCACATCTATGTGTCCTCAGAGACATCAAAGGAAACGGGGTATACCTACATCCTACCAAAGAATGTCCTCAAGAAAATTCTCACCATCTTTGAGTTGAGGAGCACAGGTAAGAAGGTATGTATATGTTATGAACAAGCCTCACAAGGAATGCCTGTAGTCGTCTTATGCGACCAGTATTTGTTGTATAAGTGGCTTGGATTGTGTTGTTAGTCATCACCCCCCCCCCCCCTGTGCCGGTCTAAATCGCGTGTGATTTCATGGATTTAGATTGCGTCTAAGAGTGTATAAGCATATTTGGTAGTAAGGCGCTATAATGCTGTTTGCAGCGCATCAATTGTTTTAACTTTGTCTTCTAGGGTTGACAGAGTCAATTAGAGATATGTATGGAGATTACATTTAAAAACTAAATTGTCGAGTGTCTGTCAAGTATTGTTTTTGTTAAATAGATAAATAAATGTGTATTATGTAGCACCTTTGCAACATTTGAATGAAGAAGTGGG
>JAMKCH010049331.1:0-32544 GCA_023653785.1 Ophioderma brevispina | reverse complement strand
CCCATGGGAATCTTCTCAGTCCTGAAGATACTTTTTGTCCAGCAGTGTAAGACGACAAGGTTAAATTAAGTCCCGCGACGACATAATCCACGTATCTCAGTCCAAAGATAACACCACTGATTTTCTATCTTCCACATGTGTAATCTTATTATTGATTCCCAGCACTTTTGGCTTCAAAGGACGACAGTAGAAAATTACAGCAACTCTGCTCACATGGAATTAAATATTCCTGGCATAGGTACTTTCACAGGTCTGCTCCTTAAAGCAGAGTAAAACTAGCTATCTTCTAGCAACTTGTTACTAGTGATGCTGGCAGAGAGTCCTTCTAGTGTTAGTATTTAACTACTCACAGATAGATTCCCCTTTCATACAATAATCATTACATCATCCTCATTGCTAAACATAACCTTACACGAGCTGACCAATCGGAATTCATCACCCGAATTCATCACTTCATATATAACTCTATGGGGGGGAATTCCAGATCTTGCAATGTTTTGAATCTTTTAAAGCATAAACAAGCTTCTAAGTTTAGCATCCTTGGAGAATTCCCCACTTCCCTTATTGTGCACTTCTACAGGTGCACTTCGCAAAACAAACTAGGGGTCTTCCCCTCTCTCCTCTTATAGTAAACAAAATACTTTTCCCGTGAGAAATCTCTTCTCAAATAAAATTGAGAAATTAATATTCTTTAAAAGTTTAATCAGAAAAATGGAGGCCAAAGCAACAGTCGACGTATGTAAAGTGTCGAAAATGCACCCCATCCAGTTCCTGTGATTGGCACGAGGATATTGACACGAGACTGCGTATTGGCAGCGACTGCCCTTGGTAGTGTTGTTTGTAAGTAAGGCTGCGGTCCATTATGACAGCAAGTTACTTCGGTGGTTGGGTCTCCACTAGAGTGATATAAGTTCTCATTTTGCGCATCGATTTGCTCAATTGCACATGTGCGGAGCTGAGCGGTCCAAATAGGGGTGATGAGTTTCAAGTGCCATCGATGGAAGAATTGGCTTACGGTGATTAGGTCTTTCCGCAGCACGTTTCTAAGACATATATGAATCCGTTATCGTATTCCAAATGCCATATCGTCTGCGTAGATGTACGGCTACAATCCCCATTTGGTATATCTGAGACGTAAATTTGAACGATGGGGTGCTAGGACATAACCTTGTCATATCCTTGTGAACACCTTCCGAAGTTTTGCTCTTTCTGCTTGTCATTGCCCATTTGATGTCTAAAGTACAAGAATCTGCTTACTGAATTTGATAAGCTTGACAGCAGGGAAAATTTTTGAATACTTGAGGTAGAGGCCTCAGTGCCAGACTGTATCATACGCACAATTAGATCTATGAAGTCTGCTCCAAACTTCCGCTTCTTCTGGAAGCTCGAAGGCTTGTGTTTCGATGTCATTAACTAGTCTTGGCTATTCTGATGCATTGTGATATACCTCTTCAAAATCCAGCCTGGGTGCGGGGTAATTTGCCTCGACCGTACCATTGATCCTACCGAGTATAACTCTCTCAAGCAGCTTATATAAAGTGGGAGATAGCCAGCGAGATAGGTCTGTAACGCTTGGGCTCGCTTGCTGCTTTCTTGGACTTCAGGATAGCAATGACCTTTAAAGTCTTCATCGTGATGGATAGTACACGATCCCAAGCAGTTTTAAAGTCTTCCATCTTGCGGGAATATTCACGACCCCAACAATTTGAAGTCTACCATCTTGAGGGAATAGTTCACGATCCTCAAGCAAGTAGAGAGGAAGAGTTGAAGCCATCGCACAGCTTCATATCAGGTGCCATATTCTTCAAGAACCGATTATGTTGTAATCGGGTGCGTCACTGAAATCAGTGAGTCAGTATTTATCATGTAAAGGGTAGCTTCATTTATATACTATAGTTTTTAAGAAGCTTTTAAAATTTGAAATACCATGTAATTTTGAAAACAGAAAATGCAACAACGTTGGAGAAAGATAATTGGTTGAGTGAGCTAAGATTGCTGAAGATGCTTAAATCTCCCCCAAATGTTCTTGGATTGATGGGATGCTGTGTAGAGAAAGGTAGGCATCTACAATACTTACTCCCGCATTGTTTTATTTATGTGTTTCTGGGATTGGCCCTTGCCATGGTTATGTAGAAATAGTGTTAACTGGTCGTTGGGTCATCTGATCTACTGTTGCATTCCACGTCAATCCCTGAATTCCATACTTTGATTTTCACAGATCCGCTCTACATCATTGTTCAGTTTATGGCTACGGGACCGTAATAATTTCTAGTGAAAAGTCGTATTGTGAATAACAGTGCAGAGGGTAATCGTCAAGGAATGCAATCCACTATGGAGTCCGCACAGCTGCTGCTTTTTGCTAGACAAGTAGCAGACGGGATGCACAACCACCATCGCTGCTCACAGGGAGAATATGACTAAATCAAGGAATGCCACTAATATGTACTTCTGCAATAACCTTTTTTGTTCCATCTTGTTAGAGATCACGTATGTTGTCGGGATTGTATAGACCTATATTTAGAGAATGAATTACATGTCAACACCAAATAACATTATGGTCCATAGTTTTACTATTCCACATAGTGTCAGATTTAAAAAGGCATGGCTAGATGTGTGGCAAGGTAAATCGATGGTCTTTAGACATAGCAACTATTAGCATTTACGTGGAAATGATGAAGTACTGATTGAGGGGAGCTGGGACCCAGCCGTGAACGTGAATACTATAAAAGTTCACATTTTGATTCTATTCTTTTCGGGACACATCGTTCACGTACATGCACGAGGCTGAACCAAGCTGAGTTGCAGCTTGGACCATAGGAGATCGAATAATAACGCTATAGATCGACGGGCCATCTTTAATCGCGACGAGCTCACTGGTGGAGGTTTAGATGTTTACCGCCCATGCAGCCCATTATAGCTAAAACTTACAGCACGGCAACATGCACTTTGTCGTCGATTTAGCCTGGCGACCCTCGGTTATAACACTGATCCTTCTATATCCAAGAACATCGTCAGGCATGTTTTTGGTATTTTCAGAAAGTTTACCGTCGCCAAGCTCAGGGCACGGTGTTTTTGCAATTTCCAAAATGGCTGTCAGTCGTAAAACTTATTACGCCCGAAGGAAATTCAACCTTTTAAAATCCGCACATACAAAATTAAAAATAATTTACGAGACTTACATAATCAAACCACATTGAATTACTTTAAAAAATTATAAATCAAAGACACACTGCACGTTGATGGTTGTGAATTTTGGAGGTCTTATGGCCTGTGGGAAGAACGAGCTGAGATATCGCTGAGTCAGGAGAGACAAAATCGCATGCGACCAGTCTCGAAAAACAAACATGACCTGCTCGACGATCGTTGAGAGGATGACTACAGTCCCAATCCCATCCGCTTAGCTTTTTAAGCAACAGATCAGCATAGGCCGCTTCGAAGGTCTGTCTTGGCTCCTCCCCGATAATCGTTCCTGCTTGTTTAATAATCCGAGCAATTGTTTTCTTTATCCCCGTTAGAAAACGGTCCCCCCTACCCCAGCATATCAAGCAGTACTTTACGTCCACACACTAGCGACGACGTGTTCATAGAAAATGCCCAAGAATTCCGTACATCTACATGGAAATTATTCAGCTTCCTAAACATACATTTCTGACGTTAATTTTTTTCGTGGTGAGTCTATAGATTATGCCCATGTAAGTTTCTATCAATCATCTGTTATGATGCAAGATAGTTAGTATGATGGCCACCTCGCATCGATAACACTGCCTTCCGACGTATGGACTGGAATCGAACTCAACGTCCTAAGTCAAATTACCTTTCCTTTGTCTTAGCACGTTTAATTCGAGAAAATCGGCATCACAATAGTTTTTACAAACTTTGCAATCTGCTGTGTGTAGATAGTATCATCATCACATTTATTCAACATCATAGTTGGGGTCGTGTTGAAGCCTTTTCACGGCGGCCCTGTTAATGGCACATCACCTGTTGTGGCTACCTGATTCAACAACTTAAGACCAAACCTCAGTGGTTTTAGAACACCACCGTGAACATCTTGAATACCCACCCTCAATTTCTTAGGCGCTGAGCTACTCACTCACATAGACTTTCCTTATGTCAAGCACCAAAGTTTGTACCCTGCAGCTGAACGTTGAGGGCCTCTCCCATGCTAAGCGTGACACCAAGGCAGTCGCTGCCAGACGGCAGTCTCGTGTCAACCTCCTCAGAAGGCCCGAAGGAAATGGATGGGGTGCATCTTTTTGACACCCTACCTACATCAACTGTTGCCTGGGCATACTCCACTGCTGAATACGCTGCACCATTAAATGGAGTCACAGTGTACATTCAACACAAGATTGATGTCGTTCCTGAATGTGCAATGAGCTTTAGTGGTTGCCTTTTTGGCGAAGCCTAGAATATCTTCCAATTCTGTCCGGCATACTTCCTGCAACCTAGGTGGACCTAAGAATTTCTAGTGAAAAAGCGTATTGTGGAAAACAGTGCAGAGGGTTAAATCGTCACGGAATGCCATCCAACTCTGAGTCCCGCACAGCTGATGCTTTTTGCTAGACAAGTCAGCAGGACGGGATGGCACACATCGTGGGCTCAGCAGGTTGAGAATATGACTAAATCAAGGAAGCACTAATATTACTTCTGCATAATTGTTCCATCTTGTTAGAGGATCACGTATGTTGTCGGGATTGTATAGACCTAATTAGAGAAATTATTACATGTAACCAACATAACATTATGGTCCATAGTTTTACTATTCCACATAGTGTCAGATTTAACAATAATGCAGGCTATTAGATGTGTGGCAAGGTAAATCGATGGTCTTTAGACATAGCAACTAGCATTAGTGGACAGATTGATGAAGGAATGAATTGATGGGAGCTAGGCCCAGCAGTGAACGTGAACTACGATAAAAGTTCACTTGATTCTTTTCGGGACACATCGTTCACGTACATGCACGAGGCTGAACCAAGCTGAGTGGCAGCTTGGACAATAGGGATAGAATAATAAGGCTAACGAGATGGACGGCAATCTTGAATCAGCGGACAGCTCCGCGTGGACGCCTTAGATGTTTTGTGATGTGTAGATTATATGTACAGCCCATTATAGCTAAAACTTAATCACGGAAACATGCACTTTCTCGTTGCTTTTCGCCCGGTCGATATCCCTCGGTTAATAAATGATTCTTAGATATCCAAGAACAGTCGTCAGGCATGTGGTAGTTGTAGTATGTATTATTATTAGAGTTTACGTCGCCAAAGATCAGGCACTGTTGTTTTTGCAAATTTCCAAAAGCTGGCAAGCAAGTATAAAACTTATTTACTTACTACGAGAGGAATTACCTTTTATGCCAATACCAAATTGATGAAAAATAATTTAGAGACTTAATTAATACAAACACACATGAATTACTTTAAACAAAATTAAATCAAAGTACAGCACTGCCACGTTGAGGTTTTGAATTGTGGAGTCTGATGGCACAGGTGACCATGAACAAGCTGAGATATCGCTGAGTCAAGGCAGAGACAAAAAATCGGCATGCGACCAGATCTCGAAATAATCTGACCTGCTAGACGATCGTTGAGAGGATGACTACAGCACCAATCACATCCGTTAGCTTTTTAAGCACAGATCAGCATAAGCCGCTTCGAAGGTCTGTCTTGGCTCCCCGATAATCGTTCGGCTGGTTAATAATCCGAGCAATTTTTTCTTATCCCCTTGAGAAAACGAGTCCCTCCCCGCATAGCAAGCAGTACTTCCACAAATAGGCGGACGACGGATTCATAGAAAATGACAAGAATTCGTCTATCTACATGGAAATTATTCTCGCTTCCTAAAACCAATTACATTATGACTAAGTTTTTCGATGAGGGTAGGTCGATGCAGGATTATGCAATGTAAGTTCTCATCTATATGATGCCCAAGCATGATATGTGGGCACATCGCTCGATATACATCTGCCTTTAAGACGATGGGAATTGGAATCGAAATCAAGTCCTGAAAGTCAATTATCATTTTCAATTGTCTTAGGACACGTTTAATTCGAGAATAGGACATTCACAATAGTTGACCAAACTTTGCAAGCTGTTGTTTGTAGATAGTATCATCATCACATTAATCAAAACCAATATAGTTGGGGTCGTGTTGAAGCCTTCTCACGGCAGCCCTGATAATGTCACATCACCGGTTGTGGCTAGTACTGACTTCAACAATTAAGTCCAAACCTCGTGTTTTAATAACACCACAGTGAACATCTTGAATACCCACCCTCAATTCTAGGCGGCTGAACTACTCACAGAGGAACTTTCCTTCTGTATGGCAAGAAGCACCAACAAAAAAAGTCTGTTATTTCCTGCGCTGACGTTGAGGGATCTCCCCACCCATGATAAGCTAGGTGACACCTAAGGCGCAGTCGCTGACAGGACGCAGTCTCGTGTCAACGTCTCACTCAGAAGACTCGCAGGAACTGGATGGGGTTGCCTCTTTTGACACCTACATACATCAACTCGTTGGCTCTTGCATGACTCCAGCTGTGAATTACGATGCACCAGTTTGGAGTCACGTGTACATTCACCCAAGATTGATGTCATTCTGAATGGTGTTTTGCAATGAGACTTGTGAGTGGTGCATTTTGGCGACGCCTGTAGATAACTTCAATCTCTGTCTGGCATAGCCCCTGCCAACCTTAGGAGGAACCTTAAGACGATCAAGATCGCCAAGAAAGTGATGAATCCGTGGTAGTCTAATCCCACCACCAACACCCCTTGAGGATCAGGAATTCCACGGAATCACTTTATTACCCAATCCATGACACTACAGTCACAGTTCCCTATCGATTATCCTGGACCAATGACAGATGGTATGAACAATGGTCATCCTCCACTTTCAACCTAAAGCAAGTTTGTGGAAGCCCATTATAGCCAGCCCAAGGCGTGACCTGTAGGAAAGCATGGGTCAACCTCAACCGACTCAGAACTGGCGTTGGTCGTACAAAGAACTTCCGTCACAAGATCGGAAGAGTAGAGTAGATCTTTCACCAAACTGCGAATGTGGAGAGCCACAAACCATTAAGCCACATACCTCCAGTGACTGTGAGGCTACAAGTCCCAAGAGAAATTCCAGGCCTGATTAACCTGGATGATGAAAATAGCAAGCTGGTTAAAGGACGGATCTTCCACTGTGATTTTGGACTTTCATGGCACGAACGAACGAATTAGCGTATCTCGGCGAATTTAATTAAAGTGGAAATGAAAGTTTCATTTAAGATCTGCAGTCAGAGGTACACAGAGTGAATAAAAACGGTGCTAGCGTGGGCTATAGCATGTTCGTTGTTACCTGACGAGTGTGACGGAGTTAGCACAAGTAGTAGTGCACGTTGTAATATTGTAATTTAGTATGAACTTTGACCTCGGTATGTGCGAAAACAGCGTCCGCCTGCCTCGTAGTTGCATATTGGTAATCAAAGCGAAAATAAGCATCGAAAATAAACATGTTCATGCCCATCCTAAAGAAGTAACGGGGATAGTCCAGAGACCTTGGTTTGACTGAGGCACTTTCTGATTGCGTCATCACTTCCATATCCTCTCGCGAAAGTCTTATAATTATCTACGAGGAATGCCCTTATATTATGTGATCATCATTAATACAGCGTCTTTCGAATGTCGTAAAATCGATTTTGAGATACAGTTTCTTTAGTGTATGGTGATCATGTAGAGCGAAGAAGAGAAGAGAGAGCCGATTGGCATAGCTCAAGAACGGGCTACTCCAAGGGAGCGTGTCGCACCTCTCCTGTTCAACATCGATACCAACGACAACCAGGAGTCAGGAACCTGTCGTTTTTGTCTGTACAGACAATCTTGGAATTAGCGCTCACGATTGGCAGACTTCACGTGTCGAAAGAGATACTCTCCAAAAGCTTGCATGAAACTACTTAATATGAGGAAAGGAAAACCACATACGTACAAATCTATCCCAAGACACAGGTGTGTGGCTTTCGATGTCTACGCAACCGCGTGCGTAGCCAAAAGAAAAGTCAGAACCTGGTCTGGAACACCCTGGAGCAGTGTGTGATAAACATGTCTACCTAGCCGCACTCTTATCTTATAAGGACCAACTCAAGGAAAGAAGACGGAGAGTAAAATATGTTCACGCAAAACTCACTGGCACAAGATGGGCGCTCGCCAAATACCCCAAAGATCGCGGCAATTTCCTGCGTACTAGCTCAATGCAGGAGTATGCCTTGCACCTGTATGGGAAAAGAGTCAACACAAGCCAAGAAGATTGACCAGCGTTATTATAAGGCTCCGCCGGATATCTTCGATCCAAACTGCAACGGACAACTTATACATTAGTAGGAATTGCTCCATCAGATATCCGTCGTAGTGTAAGCACGGAGTCGCATGTAAGAGCGTAGCTGTCAAGTATCTAATGTGAAACACCAGATGTCCGAACAACAAAGACCAGCTGCTGTTGTTGCTAACGCCCCTTAATCAAGAGAGAGAGGGTTATTAAGCCAAAGTCCAACCCCTTGAAAGAGTATAAAGAGTTAAAGTCGGCCTTGTGGAAGAAAGACTTGCTGTTAACCCAAGTAATATCTATTGGTATTGAAACTGGTATTTCAACATAGAGGTGACTCCGCATGGAAATTGTCGTTAGCGAAGCGAAACAAGTCCAAATTGCACAGAGTGCAAAGTACCTTTTCACGTTAAGGTATCTTACAGAAATGGAGGAGAATATCAAAGGAACAAAAAATTCGAGGCGCTGAAGTAGAAAAATCGTTATCGAGATGGCATCTAACGGTAAAGGCGGCTTGCTATTGATGTCCTTTTATTCGTATTGTCGTATTAAATTTGTTAACAAATGCATTAGTGTAATTAAGAAACGAGAGTTGTGTGTATTGTTATAATTATTAGTATTTGAAATTTAGACTTAGGTCTCCAAGGTAGACAGGATGAGTCAGCGCACGTTAGTGTTGAAAAAAAAACAATTGTGGCTCTGTTGCCGCCCTTATTACTAGCACGACGCTCTTGCCAACTGAGATATCAAACAGGAGGTGGTAGAGGACCGCGATATATATTATGTATAGGTGTTAGGTCGGAAAGGTTGATGTCTGAGCTTCCTAGCGGATAGCATCAGAACGGTATTTTTACATAATACGATTTATATTTGTTTTGAAAATTTTAAATACTTATTATTATTGTTGTTAGGCATCCACCGGGATCTAGCCGCTAGAACATTTGGTTGGGGAGGCGAGGATCTAGTTGTGTAGGTTTCTGACTTTGGAGGCCAGGGATATTATGATATGAGCGATTTATGAACGACGCTCTGATGTAAGTTTTAATAGGCGTCAGTTGTCAAAATTTAAAGATTCCCCGTGTATAAAAGTGCGCAAGGACGAAACAAGGACCCTGGATAAAACAATGGCAATTATGGAGGAATGGAAAAAGTGTTGAAAGACCCAATAAGGCTAGTGTGCTACATCCAAAACATGATAAACCATTCGCAAACACCGCACCAAATCACGACACAACAAAGACGGTTACAAACATTAATTGATAAGAAAGAACATAAGGAATTCATGATTTATTTGCTTCCCGAAAAGTTTGATTGATTTTGAATTTTTTATTTTATCAGTGAGGGAAGGTCATAAAATTGGCACCGTTCAATTGCTTTGAGTCAGGATGGAATTGTGGGGAACGGGTGGAAATGGAGTACAGACTTTTCTATGATTGATTTGTTAATGATGAACCTAGCTAATAATTCTGGAGGGTGTGCAAAATTTCGCGCAGTGCCATTTTCTAGAAATCCAGAAGGGCCGCTATCACTCTCCAATCTTTCAAAAGTGGCCATAATTTTATGCACTAGATAAGGTTTTTTAAAGCACGAGGATCTTTTGGACCGGTTATTGAGTGATTTGATCACAACATACAATAAAATTCACTTGGCCACCTAAAAACCCAATATTGCCCTGAAATCATTCAAGTGACCATTAACTCTCAAGATTTGTGATAGAGGGCATAATTATGCGCTTTACCCAGTAGGAACTCATATCTGACAATTCAAGTGTGTGAATGTGTGTTTAACAAGGCTTACCAATCAAGTCAGGAAGCTAATTATGGTGCCTTTTAAGATCTTTAAAACCTACGAATGGTCATATAGTCATAATATACTGGCAGTCATTTTGAATTTTACGTCCCTAATGTTGTCAAAACAAATATACCAGATACGAGTTATTAATGATCAAAGACATACATCTCATAATTTTAAACTTTACTAATCATTTTGGGTGTTTTAACTAAATACAATACAGATCTATCATAATTTATTATTTTTTGAAAGAAGGTTAACAAGGCAGCCACATTGGCACCCATCTTCACATTGTAGAATTGTTATAAGAAACAGATATTCCAGATAAGAATGTCAACTGTAAATATATTATTCCCATACTTAATTTACACCTTTATAATAATAAGTTATTGAGTGTAACTACATAAATACACAGTCTAATGTAGGTTTTACTTATTTTTATAAGGCGGCTTGTATGCTGCCCATCTTGAATTTTGATTTTGAAAATGTCCATTACAGAGAAATGCCAAATAAGGGGTTTTGGTGATCAAATACATGATCTCATTAAGTGTAAATTTAAAGACTGGCGATATAGAATGGAATTAAGCCTTAACACGCAAAATGTGCAGAACACTTGACGTGTCGCATGCGTTGGAAAGCATACTAGGAGGGTTAAAGTAACAATTGCAGAGTGTGATCATTGTAACAGATTTTTGAACACCTGCAGAACATCATTAGGTGTTAAGCATGTATTCAGTAGCGTGAAATAGGTATAAAATGAGGTTGTTAAGATCATTTTAATGATTCCGAGAGCATCGTGACTTTTGAGCAGCCATCTTGGATTTTGATGGGGCAATGTAAAGATAAAATTACATTACCAAAAAACATTCAATATTAAAAAAAAAAAAAGTACAGAGAAATATTTGTCTCTATCTGGAAAATACTTAAGGGATGATTAGTGATTTTGGACATGGGAGCAAGCCATATTGGATTTTTTAAAAATGGCACTGTAAGAAGAAAGTTTGCCCACAACCTCCAAAAATTATTGGATTAGTTCCTAATAAACTAACAGTCTATCAATAGAAAAGTCTGGTACTCCATTCCATCCTCAGGCGGGTGCCTATACACTAACTTCTGCATGACTCCTTTGTACCTAAATACCTTTCATGTTCTGGTTTGATTAACAGTAGTTAATATTTTTTGTGAGAGTTATGGATTAAATATCGCATTGTGAAGAAATTATGAAATGAATTGGAAATAAGTTAGCAGACTTTTAAAATTAAGTTTTGTTTTTTTCAAAGCCTAGAAGAAATGCTTCCTATGAGGCTATGATCTTTGACATCAGTGACCGCGAAATATCCATTGAATCTCGCAGAGGCCTCTTGGCTATTTTAAATAGCTATGAGATGGATTTTCAAAGCTGCTGCCAGAGGGTGAAGTGATGGAATCAGTGTTGACCCCAATGACTTCCTTGGTACAATATATCCAAATGTTGTTACAGGGGCCCAATGGATAGTGTGGTCTGGGCCTGCTACCAACGTATTCAAAGTAAAAACATTATTACTTACTATGACCTTGAGGGTAAAGTTAGCCATAATGCTCATGCAGATGACTCAGAGCTATAAGCCTTCAAAGTTTAGGTCTGCGGCCAGAAGTGAGCTAGTGATGAGTTCAGAAGTGAAGTAGTGGAAACCCCAAATTAAACTCAAAAAACATTACGTTTTGTGTTTTAGAACTTTCAGTACCTTAAAATAGATTGGCGAAAATTGTGAGTTCGAATTCCCGCTGCAGCCAACGTGTTTGGGTCTCTGCTGGACAAGATCCTTGCTCTCTATTGCCTTATTCATCATCAGTCGAATGCGCAGCAGGCGATCGCAAGTTTCATCCAGTCACTTCTGTTTTGGGCCCTAAGTTGAAGATAGCCTTTGGTTGCAACATGTTGTTTGAATCCCCAAGAGCTTGGATGTAGGAGAGATATGATGTCTCTGTCGGCATGGCTTCCTATTGCATAGGGCTGGTGTGTAGAATAGAAAGCATTATAACCTAATAAGCTCTCCCTCTGGCATTCCTAGATTATGACCAAGAAAAGTAAGCTTCTGTCTCAGTATACTCGGTTTATCAGTAGGCTCCGTATCCTGTAGCAGCATAGATTTGGCATTTGGGACACGATCAATGAGCTTGACGTTCAGCATGACTCTGTAGCAACATGTTGCGAAAAATGGCCCTATTCCAAAGCTAGCACCACAAAAAATTCAGGCTGGGAATTTGATAACAAAGTTGAAAAGATTTTCTACACGAGACTACGTATCGCATAGGTATTTACACAAATGTTACTGATGGGCAAGCATTATACACATGCAAAAAAAACGTGATTTGCCTGAAAATTGAGAGCGCCTCATCGGGAAATCTCTGAAGCCAGCCTTGGGGGAACTCATGGTAAGCAACAAATAATAAAAAACCACTGAGCCAAAACCATTTAAGTTGAGTAATAAACTTGGAGGTGAGGTTCCGATTTGTGATTCATTGTAACACACACCACACCAAACAAGTCGCATAGAACAAACCCATCCACTACCGCACAAAAACTTGAAGGCGCAATAAAACGATATGACCTATGTCACAATCTTGAGAAAAAAAAAAAAATTTGTAGGCCGAAACCACGGGCCGGACAGCCCCCTGTGAGAAAAAAAAATATATAAATTGTACGCCCCAATTCATACTGTAACCAATGTGATACCACCGCGGGCTGTCGGTAGAGAGGCCAAACACGATCGAACATACACCTTTAAAGACTAAGGAATTCGACAAGTGAAGAAAAATTACTCAAACACATTAATATTCATAAAATAAAGCCACCAGGCAGCGATTTTCTTCAAAAATGTAAACAAATAGCGCTCCCCCCCCACCATCTGTCTAAAAAAAAAAACATTTTTTGGCCTGTTGTATTTGGAAAACGGTTGTAGCCAAAAACTCCTGTAGGTGGCTAAGCTCAACGCGCCGTATTTTTAAGAAATAAAGACTCTTTTGCATTATTTACAATAAACGACCCCTTTAGCCATAAAACAGCCGCAAATCGCATCCCCAAGACCACTTCAAAATGCGTCAGGGTCTGTCTTCCACAAAGGACAACAGCAATATAAGTGGTTGATATGACCTAATTCTTGCATTAGAGTCAAAATGGGCATTTTGAATTTTGAAAAAAAAAAAAATGACTGACAGTGCTTTAAATGTCCGATGGTTGTCCCATCAACTAACAAAGTTTAGCCATATCAAGCAGAACAAAAAGAGGAAACAAATGAATGGCAGTTATTTGGGAACGTACAATTTATTGTCTATGAATAACTTCACCTCTGTTCCAACTGTCTTGATTGAAGCCCTCTTACCAGCTGCGATTGCTTGTCTCTGAAAGCGGGCAAGACTGTTGCTCTGCATCTGGCATCTCTATGGGGAGGTGTGGAGAAATTACAAATTTGGAAGTGGCATCCACACAAGCCAAGAAGATTGATCCAGCGTAAATGCCTCCTGCGGATTATCTTCGACCAACTCAACGGGAGAATTTATTACATCATAGCAGGAATTGCCCACCAGATATCCGTCGTAGTGAAGCGAGCATGCAAAAGCGTAGCTGTCAGTTATTAATGTGAAACAACCTATGTCCGAACAAAGACCAGCTGCGTTGCTAACGCCTTAATCCAGAGAGGGTTTCTTAATGCGTTTGTAAAGTCCAACCACTTGAAAGAGTCTAAAGAGTTAAAGTCGCCTTGTGGAAAGAAAGACTGCTGTCAACCAAGTAATATCTATTGTAGTGAACTGCGATTTCCACCTAGAGGTGACTCCTCATGGAAATTGATCGTTACGAAGGCGAACCAAAGTCCAAAATGGCATGCAAGTACCTTTTCACGTTAAGTTAATCTTACAGAAGTAGAAGAATATCAAAGGAACAAAAACATTCGAGGCGCTGAAGTAGAAAAATCGTATCGTAAGATATGCATCTAACTGTAAAGGCTGCTGCATATGATGTCATTTATCGTATTGTAGCTATAAATTGTTAAACCAATGCATTAGGTAATGAAAGAAGAGAGATTGTTTATGTATAATTATTATATTTGAAATTAGCTACTTAGTTCTCAGGTAGACACGGATATCAGGACGGTAGTGTTGAAAAAACCCTGTGCGCCCTATGTTGCCGACCTTTCGTATTCCTAGCACGACGCTCTTGCCAACTGAGCTAAAAAGCAGGGTTGGTAGAGGAGCAGAGATATATTATGTATAGGTGTTAGGTCGGAAAGGTGCTCCTTCGACTTTCCGAGCGGATAGCATCAGAACAGGTATATTTACATATACGATTTATATTGTTTGAAATTTTAAACTACTATATAATTGTTGTTTAGTGATCCACCGTGATCTAGACGCTAGAAACATTCTGGTTGGGGAGGATCTAGTGTGTAAGGTTTCTGACTTTGGACTGGCCAGGGATATTATGAATATTGAGATTTATGAACGACGCTCTGATGGAAGTTTTAAATAGGCGTCGTTCAAAATTTAAAGATTGCCCGTGTCTAAAAGTGCGCAAGACGAACAGGAATCCCTGGATAAAACACAGGGCAATTTATGGAGGAGTATGAAAAGACCAATAAGGTCAGCTGTGGCTACCTCAAAACATGATAAAACTTCGCATAACACCGCACAAGACACGCACAAAGACGGTTCCAAACATTATTTATAAGAAGAAATAAGGAATGATTATAGTGATTCCGATAAATGTTGGATTGATTGAATTTATTTTATCAGGAGGACGGTCATAAAATTGGACCCGTTTCGAATTGCTTTTAGTCAGGAGGAATTGTGGGTAGAGGGTGGAAATGGAGTACAGACTTTTTCTATTGAGTGATTTTGTCAATTGTGACCTAAGCTAATAATTTCTGGAGAGGGTTGGAGTGTGCCAAAATTTCTTGCAGTGCCATTTTCTAGAAATCCAATATGGCCGCTATTCACTCTTCAAATTTCTTTAAAATGGCAGAATTTTATTGCACTAGATCCAGGTGTTAAAGCACGAGGAATCTTTTGGACCCGTTATTGACGTGATTTGATCACAACATACAATCAAATCAAATATGGCCGCCCTAAAACCCAATATGCCCTGAAATCATTCAAGTGACCATAACTCTCAGTATTTGTAATAGAGGCAATAATTCTGCGCTCTATACCCAGTAGGACTCATATCTGAACATTCATCAAGTGTGTTAACAAGCTTACCAATCAAGATGAAGCTAATATGGCCTTTTAAGATCTTTTACAAAACCTAACGAATTGTCCTATAGTCAATATACTGGCCTTCCTTTTTGAATTTTTTTTGAAAAATATGTTGCAAAACAAATTATACAGATACATTATTAAAATGATCACAGACATACATCTCATACCTTAATATTTAAACTTGAAAAATCCATTTTGGGTGTTTTAACTATATAAATACAGATTCATCGATAATTTATTATTTTTAAAGAGGTACAAGGCAGCCACATTGGCCCCCATCTTAACATTTTAGCAGTTAAGAAAACAGATCTTCCAGATAAGAATGTCAAATGGTCACATACTTCATCCCCAACACTTAATTTAACAACCTTTATAATAATATTATTGATGTAACTACATTAATTACACATATAATGTAGTTTTTAACAAATATTTTTAAAGGCGGCTGTATTGGCTGCCATCTTGAATTTTGAAAATGTCCATTTCCAGAGAAATGCCAAATAAGGTTTTATGGTGATCAATACATGTATCTCATAAGGGTAAAGCATAAAGCATGCGATAGACACTGGAATTAGCTCTAAAAACTGCAAAATGTGCAGAACACTTGACGTGTCCCGCAGCGTTGGAATGCATCCTAAGGTGTTAAAAGTACACTGGCAGAGTGTTCAATTGTAACAGATTTTGAACACCTGCACAACATATTTTAGGTGTCAGCAATTTATTCACAAGTAGCGTAAATAGGTAAATGGAGGTGTTAAGATCATTTAAATGATTCCGAAGCATATTTGACTTTTGAGCAGCCATACTTGGATTTTTGTGGCAATGTAAGATAAAATTTCATCTTATCCAACCACTTTCTCCGCTGCACTTCAATAAAACAACCGAGTACCGGAATATTTGTCTCATCTGAAAACTTAAGGGATTTTAGTGATTTTGGACATGGTGACAGCCATATTGATTTTTAAAAAAAGAAAAAACCTAAAAAATTAAAAAAAAAAAACACAAACACCAACCACACAAAAATAAATATTGGCTTCAGGTCTAAAAACCCTGACTAAAATCTATCAATAGAAAAATCCTGTACTCCATTTCCATCATCCTTCAGGCTGTGGCCCCCTAACTTCTGCCTGACTATTTGTACCCTAAATACCTTTCATGTTTCTTGTTTGATTATACAGTAGTTAATATTTTTTGTGAGAGTTTGGATCCATATCGCCTTGTGAAGAATATGAATTATTGGATAATAAGTTAGCATCTTTTTAAAAATAAGTTTTGATTTTTTTTCAAAGCCCTAGAAATAAATGCTTCCTATGAGGCTATGATCTTTGACCTCAGTGACCGAAATAATCCACTTGAATCTCGCAGAGCCCTCTTGGCTATTAACTAGCTATTACGATTGGATTTCAAAGCTGCTGCCAGAGGTGAAGTGATGGAATCAGTTTTTGACAATGGCCTTCCCTTGGCAATTATATCCAAATGCTTATTCAGGGGCCCAATGGATAGTTGTGGTCCTAGCTTGGCTGCTACGCACGTATTCACACTAAACACAGATACTTACTATGACCTTGAGGGTAAAGTTAGCCAAATGCTCATGCAGATGACTCAGAGCTATAAGCCTTCAAAGTTTAGGTCTTGCTGCCAGAAGTGAGCTAGTGATGAGTTCAGAAGTGAAGTAGTGGAAACCCCAAATTAAACTCAAAACAACATTTATTTTAAGACTTTTCAGTACCTTAAAATAGATTGGCGAAAATTGTGAGTTCGATTCCGCTGCAGCCAACGTGTGGGGGTCTCTGCTGGACAAGATCCTTGCTCTCTATGCCTTAATCTTCATCAGTCGACTGCGCAGCAGGCCATCGCAGTTTCTCCAGGTACTTCTGTTTTGGGCCAAGTTGAGCTAGCCTTTGGTGCAAATGTTGTTTGTATCCCCCAAGAGCTTTGGATGTAGGAGAGAAATGAGGTTCTCTGTCGGCCTGGCTTCCTTTTGCCATGCGTGAGTGTGTAGAAGCATTATAACCTACAAGCTCTCCCTCTGGCAGCCTTAGAATAGACCAAGAAAAGTAAGATGCTCAGTCTTACTCGGTATTTATCAGGAGGCTCCGTACCTGTAGCAGCATAGATTGTGGCATTTGCGGACACGTCAATGCGCTGACGTCACATGATTCTGTAGCCAACATGTTGCGAAGATTGACCTTACTCTCAAATTGTTGTAACACCACACGTTAAAAAAAATTTCCGTTAAATTTACGAAAATTCTTGCAGCAGCTATTCCAGTCATTTTAGGGTAAATTTACAGAAAATTTCTGTCCAATAACGGAGCGTTGACAATTATTTTACAGAAAAAGTTGTCTCTATTTAGCAAAAAATGTTGTAATTTTACCAGAATTTTTCCAGTAATTTAAAATTACGGCACCAAAAAAAAAGTCCGGAAATACTTCTGCCAGAAATTTTTGAAATATTTCCGTTTAAATTAACATTTTTATTGTTTTTTGTTTTTTTTATTTTTGTTTTCTAAAACAGATTTTACGGAAAATCCGTTTTTTCTTAATTTACGGCAATTTTAACAGTGAAGAGGTTCGCAGCCATACAAAATACTGTACCGCATGTTGTGTTGAAAGAGGGCGTACTTTCATTTCGATGGTATCTTTGACTTCTCCATGTGCGCTCCAACTTCCAAATGTGCCCAGGCAAGGGCGTTTCGTCTGTTAAGGTCTTGTTAGAATGAAGCCATCATACACCAAGCTATTTGAAGTCGGAGACATGGTTGATGCCACTCGCCATAAACTTAAGCAGTGCAAGTGGGTTGCAGTTGGTATGACCTCTGTCTGTTTTGCACACTGAGGATAAGGCCCAATTCTTCAGCTGCAGTTGCTGTTCTTGATAACTGTGCCTGAGCTCTAGGGATTGAAGACTCCAGTAGGGTCAGCGAAATCTAGGTCGTTAAGACTTTGGCTGGATTCCTCCTGGCTGAAGTGGTGGTGTCAGCAATCCGGAATCTGTATCTTTAGCCTTTGGCACAATAGTCTATCCAGCACAATGAAAAATAAGGGAGCTAATAAATCTCCCTGCAGTACCCCTGTTGAAACGAGGAAAGGCTCCGAGATATTTCCATCTACCATACAGCGATTTGGAATTGCCTGTAGAGGGCGCCTAGGCTTGTACCAACGTTGGGGATACCCTAGTGCCGAAGAACCCGAGAACATGACCTTACTGTTTGATCGAGTCAAAGCCTTTCTTAAAATCGATGAAGGGGTGATGGTGAGTTGGAGTTGATAACTCTGAAAGGCGCCATGATTCTCCTTAGGATCTTGTGAACTGCTGGTGCACAGCTTCTACCTGGGCGAAAACCAGCTTGGTTGGATCTTAGTATAGGATCAACATGCTCACGTATTTTGTTAAAAGGATTTGTTGTAGATTTTGCTGCACTGACATCAAGGTAATTCCTCTGTAAGTATTATTTCGTGTCAGGTCAGGGTTTCTTGGAGGGCCTGCTACTGGATATCCTGGTAACCAGTTTACCTGTTCCAGGGCCGAGTTGGCAGCGACTAAACTGTCACCCCATCAGGTTTTCTAAGGAAATCTGATGAGGAGGGTAGCTTGATTACCCTGGTAGAATGAATAAGAAGATCTGCCTACAAGGGCGTCAGCTATGGCGGAAGCATTGGTGGCATCCAGCACATGCGCCTTGCCAGGTGGGAATGATGCCCAAGGCTAGGCCACCGCCGAAAAAAGTGGATTGGAGTGGCGTCAGGAAGGGCATCCTGGTCAATTATCTTTTGTACACAATCCTCCCCACAAGCAGTATTGGCCTGAGTGTGAGGTGAATCCGGCCACCCGTTAGCGGGGACAAAAACGGATTTAAAAACTTGGTTTACTAACTAACTAACTAACTAACTTAAATAACTAACTAACTGAGGTCTCCTTTCTTAGGCAAAGGAAACACTGATGTTAGTGATCCACTGTTCAGGGGGTGTAAGAGTGGTGAAAACATCAACGCACAACTTGTGGATGACCTGCAACATTCCCTCCCCACCACTCTGGAGTGCCTCTGATGTTGCCTAAAGGTGTGCAACGAGAGGAGAATTTCAAGCACCCTATTTTCTGTGATATGTAGTGATTTCTTATAGATTAGACGCTCAAAAAGACTCCCTACCTTTTATTTAGTTAGAGAAATAACTTAAAACTGAAAACAACAAAAGGCGATGTATATTGGGGGGCTTATATTTCAATAGAAATCATAGGCTGAATTTCGTTTTTGCTCCGGTGTTACCAAATCCGACCTGCTCAATTTTTTGTCATGCGGGTGCTTTTCCAACAGCCTTAAATAACCACCGTCCCTGAATGTAGAGAAGTCCACATGAAAGTCTCAAAGAGTACCAAGCCGGCAACTAACGTAATGTTTTGGCGCACACATAGCCCTAGCAGCTAAAAGCGCCATTCATAAACCAACAACTTAAACTTGACTGACTTGTGCAGTCCTATCACATAATGCATAGGATTTCGTAAAAATGAATTTTCCGGTAGGACCATGATCCACGTGTTTTGCCTGATGGAAAAAATTGAGGTTTGCAGTTTTTTCATCCTGTGATACAGACAGTGGCCAGCATGTTGTCGTGACGGTGTCGAACGGTCAAAGGTGAAATTTAAGCCTCATCAAACTTATCACTGCGTCAAAGTTCATTTAGAGTTAATAACTACTACACACGTACCCAAACGTTGATAAATGCAAGGTCCTATGCATTGTCGACCCATTTCAACAGTCTTATTAATCCAACGAAGAACCGATAAAGGAACTGGTAATACACATGTATAGAGACAGACGGAAATGCTACTAATTTCGCTCGACCTCCAAGGGAAATATCGTCATTTCCTTCGGATCTTTCTTCGCTCTTTCTTCCTCGAAATAGTTAATTTTGTGGTCATATAACGGACTTCTTAAACCCAATCATGAACATGAACTATGAGGGATATCATAATTAAAATAATAACTAGTTTTTAAAATAATCTTCCCTAACAGGCCCCCTTCCGATCCGCCTGGATGGCAGTTGAGTCACTTGTTGATGATATATTTTAACTACAGAGGTGAGCTTGTGGACCATCCTTGTTGGTTATTGTTCTTTGGGAGTACACCTAGGGTAAGAAATATATTTTACAGAAATCTGCTAGTACTATTGCCAACATGAGAGCGGACATCAATTATTAGCTATCCAAGCGACCGTGGACTTCTTTCCCTTTGGTTTAAATCAGAATCCGATTCTAGGAGTTTGGGGAATAAGGTTTGAAGATGTTTTCTATATTTGAAGGGTGCGGAATCAGAAAGCTTTTGGGTCCAACCTCTGGCAATTGTGGTAAACTTTGTACAATCAGGGGGTAAATTTGAAATCAAGTCAAATTTGTTTCAATGTACACCAATGTATTTGTCTCATATCAGGATTCAAAAAGGGTAATAGTTTGTCTAGGTTCTTACCTTTAGTTCACTCAGGTACAGGCTCCAGGGGCGTAACCAACTGAGCCTCTGGGGGGGCAAGACTCAGAAAGTTTTTTCCCGAGTTTTCAGGCGCCAATTCAAATTTGTTCCGGCTCGCTGCCCTCGTCGGGTAAACCCATATTTTTGTCCAGTCGGTTCAAAATTCTGAAGGGGGGGGCAACCGTCCACCCTTCCCTTTGTCGTCTTCCCTCTTTCTTCCCTTTCTTCTTCTCTCTTTCCTCCCTCTTTTTCTTTCTCTTTCTTCCCTTTCTTCCTCTCTTTCCCTCTTTTTCTTTCTCATTTTTCCTTTTCCCCCTTTCCTCTTCTTGTCCCTCTTTTTCTTCTCTTTTGCTCTTCCTTCTCCCTTTTATTCCTTCCCAACGTTTTGGCTCCCCTTCCCCCCGAATTTTTGTGTCCGGGGGGCAGCTTGCCCCCGCCCCCCCCCCCCCCCACTGGTTAAGCCACTGGGTACAGCCCTAATTATGTTCAAGGTCATCCTGGGGGTAAACGTTGCCCCAATTCCTCCATTTTGTTGAAACTGGTGTCAAATGTTCGTCTTGCCTTATTTACAATGTTTGGCATTTGGTTTCGTAATATGCTCAAAATGTAACAAGGCTCTACATGGCCTCACTTATATACAGAACTGTCACCCAATAATTGAAATTATTTTTCTGCTTCAGTTACAGGGCAATAATTTTGGACACCGGTTTCAAACCAAATCTGAGCACTGGAATGTTTTGCCCCAGGATGACCTTGAACCCTATGCATTGCTGTAGCCCGTGTAACTAAAGTCGGAACCTATACAAACTATACCTTTTTTTATCCTTATATGAGACAATGCATTGGTGTACTTTAAAAACAATTTGACCTTATTTTAAATTTAACCCTCTTACTAAATTGAAACTCTTCCCTTATTTTACAAGTTCCCCAGATGTTTCCCAGAGTTTGGACCCACAAACTTATTATTCAGCACCATTCAAACATAGAAACATTTTCCAACAAAACATTCAACACTTCTTCCTCCCAAACTTCCTGAATTAAGAAGTCATTAATGAGGGCAGTAGAACAAATTACAACTTCTGACTGGCAAATGAAGTAGCACACATCCGTTAATGTGGAGAGCTCTTATAAAGAGAACATCTGTGCCATTGAAATTGAACAAAGCATTTTTAAAAGCGAGAGCAATCGGGATCCAAGTGAAGATTAATGAGGGAAGTTGTTATTTAAAACATTTTTATGGCAGCGCAACTGTTGAATACAATAACTTTTACAATAAATTATCGAACATAGAAAGAACAATTTGCAAATGTCGCACTAAATTTCTAGCGCTGCGTGCATGATATAGACCAGGAACATCTCTTGAGATGTTTTTGATTCTGTGATACACATGCCTCTCTCCCGGACAGTGGACTGTGTCCAAAATACGTTTGAAGTCTCACGGTCACTGGGGATTTGCTATAGTTTTAAGGAAATTTGTTTATTTCTCGTGTTCCCTCAGTACAACCCTCACAATTTACCAAGAACTCACCATGTAAAGGTGGCAACGAGAGATTTTGGGACTCCATACATTGTGGAATATAGAGTGAGTTCCATATAGATAAGAACCCCTCTGTATATTTCTTACATGTACTGGATTTTACAGAAATCTTAACAAAGTGAAAACAAAGGCTATTATCATTTGCTTAATTTCACTATAAATATAGACTGATTTAGTATTTGCTCATTAGAAATTTCACAGTTTTTGTATCAAAGAAATACTTCTCAGTTTTAATCTTTCACATGGGGATATTTTTGATAGAGACGCTTTCCAATTAGTGTAAAAATCAAATGTTCACACTTTTGGGGAAACTTGTTTATATTTTAAATCTCTCGTTACAAAACCTGGGATTTCATGTGCCCCTAATACCCGTGGTGAACAAGCAACATTTTGTCGGAAAAAGTTAAAATAAAAATAATTTCTTTCATGGGGCTCGACGACCATATCCCAACATTTTTGGGAGTAGGATTTTGATTCACAAGCTTCGCAGTGGCTATCGCATCGTCGTCGAAGAAATTGCTCTCAGGAATTGTAATGTTGATAAACACAATCCTAACATTATATCACACCAACCTTTTTTAAAAGAACACAGCTTGAAATCGAGCATCACTTTTGGACTAAAAGAAAAAAAAACTATTTTTGGCCCCAAATAATTGCTGATTTCTGTCCTGGCCCACAATTTTTTTTTTTTTTTTTGCCTTCATATCACTGATTTTTGCCCCAAATCTATATTTTTCTTCTGCCCGGGGAAAACTGGGCGGGGGAAGTCAAAATCATAATTTGTTGGCTTTATTCGAGTTTCTCCAATACGAATCATATTTTTAACTGATAAATAGATACGGCACAATTTTTCAAGAACACGACAGAAACAACTAAAGTCGATCCTCCCACAGATATAATACCTGTTGTTAAACCTGTTTGTAAAATACAACGGTGTAAAAATACCCTTCTCCCTCCCCTCTCAGTTATTTCCCCCCCCCCCCTTCCCCCCCCCCCCCTCCCCTTCTTACCCCCTCCTGTCCTCCTCCCCCCCCCTCCTGATCCCTACTTTCGTTCCCCATACACTAAAACCTAAAACCTAAAAAATTGAGGTGGTTTCACGTGTTAATTAAAATAAATGTTGCCCTGCAGTTTTTGTGCCGTGCAACATTTACCACATATCGTTAAATCACGGGGTGGGGGTATATATCCCCCCCTGCTATTTTGTGTAGGGAGGATGGCCACTACGATCACTCCCCACTCCCATTTTGACGCCCGTTCATGTTTTTCGACCAAAATAACCTCATATTTTTCCATATCCGCGCGCTTCGCGCGAATTTTTTCTAATTACAATTACATTTAAAACGATATGGTTTCTAAATGAAAAGTGTTTAAGCCGCTTCGTACGTAATGTGGCTATTATTAGCTGTGTATACTTTCAAATCGATTCTGTTCACATTTTCCCCTTTCTCTGAGACACTGTTTAACAATTGAAATTGGCAATTGGTAATTATTGCATCTCTTTTTTCTGGATTTTCCTTACCGCAATTTTCTTTCATCACCAATGATATTTGCTATAACACGAAGGACATTGTTGCAGCTTTGATACTATAATACGATGTAAAACATGTCAATAATTTTACTCTGTAGGTATGATGTTATGGCTTCTTGTTTTGGGCTTCAAATCCTTCTACATGAGACCACCCTTTAATGAAATAATCGGCACTGGGATCAATTAATTGAGAAGGAAGCAGTGAGTGTTTGTATAAATCCTTTAATACCTCATTTTGACATGTTAGATAAAATACAGTTTTATCATCATGGCCTTAAAAAACTACTGTTATATTACCCTATTTTGTATTAAAAATATTGTGTTATTTGCAGAAAAGAACTTCTCACGGGAAATAGTACTTTATGTTGAAAAGGAGAATAGGGAACCTACCATAGTGCTATATTGAGAATCACACTGTTGTTTAACAACTGATAGATGGCACAAGAGGGGGAATGGGAAATTCCCCAAGATGTAAATTTAGAAACTGAGTCACTCGTTTTATTGCTTTGAGATCAAAACAGATCATCAAAAGGTAATTTCCCATGAAGTTATTCATATACAATGGTGCAATGCAGATTATTAATTATGGGAAATCCAATTGGTCTCTTAGTTGCCATGTTTATGTTATGCATGTGATATGGTAATTTCTATTTTAAGACTTGGGACTTTGTGAATCATTATATAAAGAGAGATTGGAGAGGTTAGATTTGCACAGCCACCATAACAGTACTAGAATTTTAAGCAGTTTTGGATCTACATTGAGTGGCAGACCTGTTCAGTACCTAGTTCAGAATTATATAATTCCAATGTTAGCGAAGTCGCTGTAAATTATTCTACTGTCGTTTTGCAGCCAAAAGTGCTTGGATCAACATAAGATGCCACATTTGCGGCGTATCTGATTGAATATGTATGGGAAACCAGTGCTAGAGTCAGTGACCCAGAGTACTACGGCGCAGAAGCAGTTGGAAACTACCACTGCAGTTGCTTGGGAGAAATGCGATTTAAGGCACTTCACACCGTGAAGAACGAGAAGAAGAAGAAAAAGAAGCGGAAAATCCCCTTCTACTAAGAGGCGTGATAGGAGGAGGCTTGTGGAATGGCTTTGCGAGGAGGAAAGTATACCCGCCCCGCTACCCCGAGTTATGGAATGTGATAAATCCGCACTTAGTGATGAATCTGCCATCCGGAGTTTCCAGGGTAGAATTAGAAGATAATCACCAGGCGAAGGGACAGTACGTATTCTGGATGCTATACCAGAGGGTGGCCGGGAGAGGAACTTTTCTAGTGAGGTTCCACCAGCTGTTGGTTCTGACTCGAAAATGACCGACGCCAGTTGCAGTATACGGACGCGGATCTATTCACCCAGTTCGTAGTGCTCCTTTGAAAACTTGCCATTGTTCACAGGAAATCGATTTCACGCAGTTAAAGATGTGTGTAATGTGAAATGCCTTGATTATGAATAAGTCATCGATCTGCATGTAAGCAACTCCACGTGAGATACTCGAGGGTTTCATCACTAATGCTATCATCTAGTTAAAGAGATAATGGCGCAAATAACCTCTGTAGTTGAAGCGCAATCAAACCAAACAAACCAACCCACCAACGGCATTCCTATTGATTAGGCTATTAGAGGTTCTTCACTGGGTTTTTGAGTGGTGCGGACGTGGATTGGTCACCGGCTCGGAAATTATGGATACTCCAATGATTTCCCTGTTACTGGCGGACCACGTCTGTCTAAGGTACATACAGAGCCTTGAGCTTACCAGTGATCCGATATTACATTGAAATGCCAAAGGGCAGTGCAGTATCTTGAATATTGGTGGAAAGTAGACAAGTGATCCAGTTTTACCTACGCAGAAGCAGTTGGAAACCACCACTGCAGTTGTTTACGGAACTGCGGTACATAACTTCGTACCGTGAGAACAAGGAAGAAAGCGGAAGTCTCATTCTACTAAGAGTCGTGATAAGAGAAGGCTTGCCGCATGGTTGGCTCGGAAGAAAACCGGCACACACCCCAAGCCTAAACCAGGATGTTCACACAAATCCTAGGAGTGACCAGAGGACAAGTGCCAGCTCAGGCGTTATATCTGGATGCGTTACCAGAGGTGGTGGAAACGGATGTGGATATGGACCATTCCTCCGCTCTAGAAGATGACCGATACGGAATCAAGGTTGATTTATGACTATTTTGTGCCTCGGGAATCCGATCAAAGTGAATCACGAATATGGTCAGTTGAAGGGATGATGCTGATGATGATGATGATGATGATGCTGATGATGATGATGATGATGATGTGATGATGACGAGGACTGGTTGCTCCTTATGTGAAAACACGCTGCAAGATCTGCTTTTGCATCCAGTTTTTACCAATCCCGACCTGCTCAAGTTATGCATGGCGGGCTTTCAACCATCCTGATACCAAGTCCTGAATGTAGAGAATTCCACATGAAAGTCTGCAAAGAGTTACCAAGGCCGACAACTAAGAATGTTTTGGCGCAAACATAGCCCTAGCAGCTGAAAGCGCCATTCAAACCAACAACTTGACTTGACTTGCTGGACTTGCTTTGTGCATCCGATCCCACAAGGCATAGGAATTGGTAAAAACTGATTTCCGGTAGGAAACCAAGGATTCCCGTGTATGTTTGCGAGGGTTGCAGGTTTTTCACCGGTGGGTGATACAGACAGTGCGCCAGGTATGTTGTCGTTACGGTGTCGACGGTCAAAGGTGAAATTAGGCTCCATCATGCGTCAAAAGTTCATTTAGAGTAATAACTAATACACACGTACACAAACGTTGATAAATGGACACAAGGGTTAGCATTGTCGACCCCATGTCAACAGTCGTATTAATCACAACGAAAGAACCGATAAGGAAACTGGTAATACACGTATCGAGACAGACGGAAATAGGCTACGATTTCGACTCTGACCCTCAAAGGGAAATATGAGTATAGTTCCTTCTGAGCTTTCTTTCGCTCTTCTCGCAATATTAATTTTGTGGTCATTATAACGGACTTTTACCCAATCAATGAAATGAATTATATGAGGGATATCATTAATTAAACTAAATATAGTTGTAATCTTCCCTAAAAGGCCCCGTTTAACGTAACGCTGGATGGAAGGTTGAGTGCACGGGTGATGATATATTACTACAGAGAGGTGAGGTGTGGTGGTCGTTTGTATTGTTCTTTGGAGGATTACATCACCCTAGGTAGATAAGAAAATATATTTTACAGAATATGCTAGTACTATTGCCAACATGAGAGCGGACATCAATGATTACTTAATCCAAGCGACGTGAGACTTTCTTTACCTTGTTATAAATCAGAATCCCATTTAGAGCTTGGGGAAGAAGGTTTGAAGATGTTTTCTTATAGTTTGAAGGGTGTGAAATAAAGGTTTGGGTCCAACCTCGGGAAATGTTTGTTAAACTTTGTAAAATAAGGGGGTAAATTGATGAAATCAAGTCCATTTGTGTTTAAATGTACAACCGAATGTATTTGTCTCATTATAAGGATAAAAAAGGGTTATAGTTTGTCTAGGTTCTGCCATTTAGTTAAAAGGTACAGGCTCCAGGGGCGTAACCAGACCTGAGACTCTGGGGGGGGGGCAAACTCAAGAAGGTTTCCCGATTTTTCAGGCGCCAATTTTTCAGCTCGCTGCGCGTCGCAGGGTAAACCCATATTTTGTCCAGTCGGTTTTCAAAATCTGAAAGGGGGGGGCAAAACCGTCACCCTTCCCTCTTGTCGTTCTTCCCATCTTCTTCCCTTCTTCTCTTCTCCCTCTTTTTCTTTATCTCTTTCTTCTCTTTCTTCCTCTCTTTCCTCTTTCTTTCTCTTTTCCCCCTTTCCTCTGCTGTTCCCTCTGTTCTTTCTCTTTTCTCTTCTTCTCCCTTTTTCCTTCCCATTTTTGGGCTCCCTTTCCCGAATTTTTGTGTCCGGGGTGGGCAGCTTGCCCCCCCCCCCCGGAGGGCCCCCCCCACCCCACTGGTTACGGCCCACTGGGTACAGCCCTATTAAGGTCAAGGTCATTCAGGGGGTAAAAGGTGCCCAGGCTCCGATTTTGTTGACAATGGTGTCAAATTGTTCGTCTTGCCTTATTTCAATGTTGGCATTTGGGTTCGTAATTAGTGCTCAAAATGTAACAGGCTCTACTGGCTCAAATTATTACAGAGCTGTCAACCCACAGAATGAAATTTAATTTTTGATTCAGTATGGACCAGAGGCATAATTTGACCCCGGTTCAACAAAATCTGAGCACTGGAATGTTGTCCCCAGAATGACCGTTGAAACTATGCAGGGTAGGCTGTAGCCGGTAACTCTAAAGGTCGGGAACCGATACAAAACTATACATTTTTAATCATGATAATGAGACAAATGCATTGGTGTACTTTAAAAACAATTGGACCTGATTTGAAATTTACCCCTGTACTAAATTTACTCCCTTATTTACCAAAGTTTTTTTTTCCCCAGATTTTCCAGAGGTTGGACCCACAATTCTGATTCAGCACCATTCAAAACAAAGAAAAATGTCAAACCTTCTTCCCCAAACTTCTGATTAAGAAATCCTTATGAGGCAGTAGAAAAAGTCTGACTGGACAAAAGGAAGTACGACACATCGTTAATGTGGAGAGCTTCTTATAAAGAGAAAATCTGTGACATTGAAATTGAACAAGAGGATTTTTGAAGCGAGAGCAAATCGGATCAAAGTGAGATTAAAGACACTTCAGTGATTTGCTAAATGGCAAATCGAAAATTCATCAAAAATAGATTTTGCATGTAGGTAACAAGTAAAGGTATCCAAACCATACCCTGCAAATGATACGGACCAGAAGCAACCTAATAAGGACAGAATCGGAGATTGTAGCCATTACTGTCTGTTCGGACACTTATACAACAACGTAATTGAATGGAGAATCGTATCTTGGAACCTGCCGTTTTATTCCTTTCGTCAATTCTACAAGCTGGAAAAGGTAACTATGAGAATTCTACAGACTTATCCTTACACGTTGAAGCTATTCCTGCACATTTCAAATATTTTTCAAATCCTGATCGTGTCTTAATGAGGGGAAGTTGTTATTTAAAAATATTTATGGCAGCAAATGGTGAATACATAACTTTTACAATAAAATTATAGAACAATAGAAAGAAACAATTTGCAAATGTCTGCATAAACTTTATAGCGCCTGCGTGCATGATATAGACCCAGACATCTCTTGAGATGTTAGTGATTCTGTGGATACAACATGCCTCCTCTCCCGAACAGTGGACTGTGTCCAAAATAGTTTGGAAGTCTCACGGTCGCTGGGATATGCTATAGTTTGTAAGGAATTTGGTTATTTCTCGTGTGCCTAAGTACAACCCTCACAATTTACAGGGAAACTCACAATGTTAAAGGTGCAACGAGAGATTTTGGGACATCCATACATTGTGACATATATAGTGATTTCATATAGATAAGACCCCTATGTAGATTTCTTACATTGTATCTGGTTTACAGAAATGCTTTAAAAGTGAAAATAAAAGGCGATTATCATTTGCTTAATTTCAATATAAAACATAGACTGAATTTAGTATTTGCTCAATTAGAAATTTCACAGTTTTTGTATCAAAGAAATAATTCTCAGTTAATGCTTTCACATGGGGATATTTTTGATAGAAAGCTTTACATTAGTGTAAAAATCAAAATGTTCACACTTTTGGGGAAACTTGTTTATTTGAAATCTCTCGTTACACCTGGGATTTCAGGTGCCCTAATAACGTGGTGAACAAGCAACATTTTGTCGGAAAAAGTAAAATAAAATAATTTCTTTTCAGGGGCTCGACCATATCCCAGCATTTTTGGGAGTAGGATTTTGATTCACAAGCTTCGCAGTGGCTATCGCATGCGTCGTCGAAGAAATTGCTCTCAGGAATTGTAAGTTGATAAAACACATCATAACAATTATCACACCACCTTTTTAAAAGAACACAGCTTGAAATCTGAGCATCACATTTTGGACCTAAAAGAAAAAAAAACTATTTTGGCCCCAAATTGCTGATTTCTGCCACAATTTTGTTTTTTTTGCCTTCATATCACTGATTTTTGCCCCAAATCTATTATTTTTCTTTGCCCGGGGAGAAGAGGAAACTGGGAGGGGAAGTCAAAAATCATAATTTGTTGGCTTTATTCGAGTGTCTCCAATACGAATCATATTTTACTGATAATAAATACGGTACCGATTTTTCAAGAACACGACAGAAACAACATAAAGTCGATCCTCCACAGATATATACCTGTAAACTAAAATAATTGAGGTGTTCAAGTGTTAATTAAATAATGTTGCCCTGAAGTTTTTGTGCAGTGCAACATTTACCACATGCGTTAATCACGGGGGTGGGGTATACATCCCCCCCCCTGCTATTTTGATGAGGGAGGATGGCCAATACGATCACTCCCCACTCCCATGTTGACGCCCGCGCATGTTTTTCGACCAAAATAACCTCATATTTTTCCATATCCGCGCGCTTCGCGCGAATTTGTTCTAATTACAATTACATTTAACGATATAGGTTCTAAATGAAAATTTTTAGCGCGCTTCGTACGTAATGTGCTATTATTAGCTGTGTATACTTTCAAATCGAGTGCTGTTCACATTTTCCCCTTTCTGAGACACTGTTTAACAATTGAAATTGGCAATTGGTAATTATGCATCTCTTTTTTCTGGATTTCCTTACCGCAATTTTTCTTTCATCAACAATGATATTTGCTATAACACGAAGGACATTGTTGCAGCTTTGATACTATAATACGATGTAAAACATGTCAAATGAATGTTTACTGTAGGTATGATGTTATGGCTTCTTGTTGGGCTGCAAATCCTTCTATGAGACCAACCTTTAATGAAATAAGTCGGCAGCTGGATGCAATTATTGAGAAGGAAGCAGTGAGTGTTTGTAGAAATCCTTTACTCATTTTGACAATGTTAGATACAGTTTTTCATCATGGCCTTAAAAACTACTGTTATATATATTAGCCTCTATTTTGTGATTAAAAATATTGTTTTATTTGAGAAAAGAATTCTCACGGGAAAATTAACTTTATGTTGAAAAGAGAATAGGGAACTACCATAGTGCTATATTGAGATCACACCTGTTGTTTACAACTAGATAGATGGCACAAGAGGGGGAAATGGGAATTCCCCAAGATTTAAATTTAGAAACTGAGTCAACTCGTTTATGCTTTGAGATCAAAACAGATTGCATAAAAAGGTAATTCCCCATGAAGTTATTTATATAAAATGGTGCAATGCAGATGATGTAATTTATGTGAAATCCAATTGGTCAGCTAGTGCAAGGTTATGTTTATGCATGATGATATGGTAATATCTATTTTAAGACTTGGGAACTTTGTGAAATCATTATATAGAGGAGAGATTGGAGAGGTTAGATTTGCCAACAGCCACCAGTAACAAGTAGCTAGAAGTTATAGCTAGTTTGATCTACATTGAGTGGCAGACCTGTTCAGTACCTAGTGCCAGAATTTATAATAATTCCATGTGAGCGAAGTCGCTGTAATTATTCTACTGTCGTCTTTGAAGCCAAAAGTGCTGGGAATCAAAATAGGATTCCAAATTGTGGACAGATGGAAATAATGGTGAATATCTTGGACTGATATACTGTGGAATATTAGTGTCGTCGAGGAACTTATTCAACCTTGTCGTCTTGAACTTGCTGGACAAAAGTTATCTTCAGGACTGAGAAGGCACCCTTGGAATATTATCTGATTTATAAGTGTAACTTTGCATGCTGTCATTTGGGAGTCTTCGCTGTGAGGACATATCATCGTTGAACTGCAACGCTTCCGTTAATTTGGGACATTTGTGGACTTTAATAAGTATCATCTTAATTATTGTGTGTAATTTTATTTTATGTAATATTGTTTTGGACATACCAAATTCTTGATCCAAACTGATTAAAAATCATTAAATCTGTGTTATTATATAAAATTTAGATCATTTGTGCACAAGGCTCATTTATTTGTGTTTGAAAGGTATTTCTGACCTTTGACGTCTACGAGACATCATAACACTACCTATTGAAAATGACAGAGGGACATTTTATAGAATTCTATTCAAAATTGTCAAAGGTTAAATGCAAATTCTCTCATATGACCTACAATAAAAACAAATTAGAGTTCTTGTATGCTTTTACCAGCTACACATATTTTCAACATATTTTTTTTTTGTTTTGCAGACCTTTGAATTTCCATTTGACATTGATTAATTTGGAAGGGAAAATACTATTAAGAATAAGATAACTTGTCATTTTGTATATGAATATTCTAGAGTGTGTACTATAATTATCCCTTAGCCCGGAGTATCGCTAAGGTCCTTGGTATGCGAGGCCCAGGAAATTGCCCAGCACGGGTCCCGGTAAGTTTAACTTGCTGCGAGTCCACGGGCGTTTGTGGATAGTAAAAGAAACTGTTTATTTAAGAAATAAAGGGTTTGCAGTGTCATTTATGGGCGAATTATGTGTCCGAGGTCAGAAAAACTAAATAATGGGCGAGGCGCAACCGAGCCTATTACTTGAAAGTTTTTCTGGCCGAGGATACATTATGAGCCCATAAATGACACTGCAAACCCTTTATTTCTATTCTATTACCTAAAACAGCTTCATTTAATAAGAAAATGCATTGGC
>JAMKCH010049330.1:0-10230 GCA_023653785.1 Ophioderma brevispina | reverse complement strand
TTATGTCATAAAACATTTTACAGACGAACAGCTTCCAGATGGTCTTCAAACATATTTTACTAACGATTTAGTATACTACTTATTCTACCAGAAATAAAAAAAAAACAATAATTCGTATCACTTGCAAAAACAAAACACTTTCTCTTCAACGGGTGTGAGGTCTATGGGGCCTGGATTACTGAATAATTTACCTACTGTTATTCAAAATGCAACCAGTGTTAAGACATTAAAACGACCTAAGAAGAAGAATGATGACACTATATGGTAAATCATTTGCTTACTAGCTATTCCCGTGCTTACAGTTTTAGTTACCTGCTCAAAGCTACTTTTTAATTATGATCATTGTACAATTCAAATCTACACGCAGTACATTTATGTTTGTATTATTTTTGTGTTTATTAAGTTTTTGGGGGACGATTACATCTGGCCTTTGGCATTTCTGTCGTTCCCCCATGTCACCAATTCATATATTATTTACTTATTGTATTGCTGTTGGTTGGCATGGAAATAAGTTGAAGAAAAAAGTTGAATAATATATTGTAAACACCAACTCAAATTTGATGGTGAAATATAACAATGAGGACTACAGAGGGCTTCCTTCTCTCCTTATCCGGCGCTGTCCTTTGTAGTTTTTTCTTCGCCTCGCATATCAGAAAATTTATATTCCTTAAATATAATGTGATACCAGTTGTTTTTTAAAACTGTATTCCATTTTACAAAGGTCGCGGAGTGTGTCCCCAACCACACCGTGGACTGACCATTCCCAACAGATTCCGGCAAAACTGACATTGGCAAACTGTTGATAAATATTTACTTTCTATTGCCAAAATAATTGGTGGTCGCACGCTTTCCAGTGGTGAAAAATGGGGTACTATACCAAATGTAGTATTACTTCGGCCTTCTATTGTATTTCCATATACCGCGAGCGCGAGTCAATCCGATGGGTTCTTTCCACCCCTGATGGAAGAGCGGGAAATACACCACGATTGAGTCCAGTGGCCTTGCCTATACAATCATGCAATGTTGTTGATACCGTAGCGATCACACAGAGAAATTGGCCTAAACATTTAAATTATATTTTGGTGTATTTTTCTTAGACTTCGTGGTCGTAGCTGAGAGGGTATGAACAAATAAGTCGCAGAAATGTTTGACCCCGTTATGACAATTTCACTCTTCCAGGGCCACTGAAACAACACACCTACCTACGTAGCTTCTATATAAAACGGTCCCCAAAAAAATACGTCCGCTCTGTATGGACCAACTTTGTCATGGAAAACGCCTTTGATGGTATATGTCATCGCAATCAAGTAATTTATATGTTTACAGGAAACTTTTTCCATGTAATATAGTTCACATCAATCATTTGTTGAAAGGCATCTGGCTTTTTCTAAAAACAACCAACATGTGTGTAAAAATGATGTTTTTCAAAACAGACCAAAACAAGTTGCCTTTCAACTTTCTGAAGTGCAACATGTTTACAAAAAAGTTCATTACTTTAAAGTCTGCTTCATTTTAGTTGAGCGCATGTTTCAACCTGCTCATTAACATACTATTTCATCTCCCGTTCTTTGTCGATTGACCATCCTTCACTGGAGACACATTGCGTTTCTCGTGCCCTCGTCGTCTTGTACACGCCCTCAATTTGACGAGTTGATAAAGAAATAGTGAGACTAGTCTTATTTTATTAACATGTTTTTGGGCATAATTCCATTTCAATTGTTAATTTTAAAAAAAAAGTTATTCCTTTATTTTAAATTACTACCTTAATCTTACGCCGGGTATTTGCTATGTTAATGATGGACATGTCCTGCCGTACTGTTGTACAGCGGGGTCTCCCATGACGAGGCAAATCTTGGACCTCACCAGCTGCATTCTCCTTGCAATCTCTTTTACAAGAACCCCTTCTTCCAGAAATGCAATGCATCTCGCTCGTTCTAACTCAGTTTAACAACCCATTGCAAGAGAAACTCACATTGCCAAAAAGATGTGTCATTAATATTTCTTGCAACATTTGTCATTCAATCATCAGTTCATTCCTAAAGCATTCATTTAAATTTAGCTTCTCTTTTCATGACCCACACCTGAATCAATTCATAAAGAATTATCTTTTCTTTTCATGACCCATAACCTGTATCACTTCTTGCCCTCATCATTACGAAAAGCATTATGTAATCGGGATTACAAGGCTGAATAATTTGGCAGTACATTTCAAATTGTTTATGCATTAAGGACCACACTAAAGGGTTCCATTTCACATTATGTTGCAATAAGTTGGCAACAAGTTAAAAGTGCAACTTTTTTTTGCCTGTTTTGAAAACATCATTTTTACACAAATGCTTGTTGTTAGAAAAAGGCATTGCCTTTCAACAAATGATGAACTGTATTACATGGGAAAATTTTTCCTGTAAACAATAAATTATTTAATGGGAAGAAATACACCCATCAAAGTGAGTTTTATCATGACAAAGTCTGGTCATCCAAGAGGGGGACTTATTTTTTGGGGACCGTTTATTACAAACCACTGGACCAATTTACCTCATTATTTTTTTTTTTTCATAAACTATATTTTTGTACACAGATGAAATAGTAAATTTGCTATGTCACAGTTAGCAAAGACATTAGGCTGTCCAATTAATTGATTAATTGGACAGTTGGTCGAGGGAGGCTAATGATTGGTTGAGATAGTTTAAGGACGTTTCCTGGTGTCTGGTGTCAGATGTTGGATTACGGGTGTCAAAAACAAGTTGTCTGGGTTTTGACTGGACAAATGCAGTGCGAGCTCTTTGGGGCTAAAGACCAACATCTTTGACATTGAAATTGAACATTTGTTAAATTATGCAGAGTTCTTAACAGCGTATCGAATCGCACGCAACTAATGAGGGGTACGTTGTGATTTTAAAACATTTCTTCTGCAACAAAATGTTGAATACCACAATCAACAGGTGAATAAAAAATCTCAGTTAACAGATGTAATAAAAGTTCAGGAAATCCTCACAAGAATGTGTGTTTTGTGTGTGTTGGTTTGATGGTTCGTTGTTGAATTCGTCGTTCGTTCGTTCGTTCGCTGGTTGTTTGCTTGTTGACCTCTTCTTCAAGGATACTACCCCTCATTTCCCCAAAATACACAAATATAACTTAACCCTAAAAGGCCCGGGGGGGGGGGGGGCGTATCGGAAACAGCAGAAATCCATTGTTTTTGGCTAAGGATACAGTTCCACTATGTGTTTATCTTTGTATTTGATTTTATGGTAGTAGAAGCATGTGTTCGCTACTTTGACACACTCATGGCCAAAAAATCCTACTTTTGTTGAAAAAAGCCGAAAACATGATTTTTTTTTTGTTGTTGAGTTTTTTTTTTCGCTTTTGCATGACGTCCATTTTTGACGTCACTGTGACATCATACAATGTATATTGTACTTATTTTTGGTATCATGGGACTCGGGAGGGTCATAGCTGTCCATTGATACCCCACATATATGATAGTCATCAATCCGGTTCCGATATACTAGCGGCGGGAATCAAGCCCCCCCCCCCCCCCGGCGGTGAGATGGGTCCACAAGGCCCCGCTCTTTTAGGGTTAAAATTGCTCTCGAATATCGTTGATTCCATCCTATTTAAACCTGACGTTGTAGTACCGCCATCTCATTTTAGCATCCGTGGGCCGAGAGAATCAATCACTTGCTTTACAAACCTTTCATGGAAATTCAGTAGTTCACAAATATGATACGATTGGATACGCTCGTAAATATCATACATAACAGCTTTTTAACACCTAAGTTCAGCTCCACAAATATAACTGAAATTGCTCTCTAACACGTTGATTCAATTCTATTTAAACTTGACCGTGGGAGTCACCATGCACCAGTCAGTTTTGGGCCCAATCCGTGGGCGAGGACACAGCAATCAGCTGCCAAAGGCAACTTTCAATGGCACATTTATAGTTAACAAAAATATGTTAATATGGTATACACTCTGAGAATTACAAGGAAAGGTTCTCTTTTAACCAAGTTCAGTCCTGAGCCGGTTGTGTCACGAGCGAGCCCCAAGTCCTAGCTTTTTTAGAGTCCGTCGGAATTTGTGTTTTGAGTTCACAGTCCAGGGGGGGAAAATTGTTTTGCAATTAGGATGAAATTAGGGAGTCATATAGACACTAAGTTTTGATTCTCAGTGTCTTAGGGACTATCGGTAAAAACACGTCGTGTTCCTATGGACTACAGGTCATAAAAGGAAGAGTCCTAGGATATTTAAAATAGTGGGACTCTGTGAATTTTATACATACACAAAATCAGCGTCCCTAAATGTTGAGGGTCCGGGGAGTGTGCGTACTGTTTTGAGGTGTACCATGTAGTTGATATCCACAGTAATAGGACCATATGTTTTAAATTCGGGGTCCTTATGGTTACTAAGCTTGATTCTCATTGTCCTGGGGACTATCGGTAATGCCACGCATGTCCAATGGACTACAATGTCAACAAAAGGAAGAGTCCAGGACATTTGGAAAATATTCGGACTCTGAAGTTTAACATTACACAAATCGCAGGGTCCCTAGATTTGGAGGGTTCCAGGGACGGTGGTGAAATTGTGGGTGTCCCATTGCAGATGGTTCTATGCAAGCATCCAAGACCGGAAACATGATGCGTGAAATGGCAACACCATTAAATCCCTATAGAAGTATTGCCTTTAAGGGGGCATTTGAATTGTTTTGTGATGCTATCATAACACTCATATGACATTTCAGCATTATGGTACACACAAACATCAAGTGCAGATGCCACATAGTTTTCAAATGGTGACAATTTAAGGGTGGCAAAATAGGTATTCCAGGCATTATTCACCCCATGACAATTCAAAATTCGAAATTTACTATGGGAATTCCCAGCTGTTTGACAAATCAGTCTAGAGAATTGACGTGGGAATCTGGGTCAGTAAAGTAAAGCGAATTCACAAGGTCATCTTGGGTTAGCTACTCAATTAGTCAATTATCTCTTCAGTCATACATTGTTAAAATAAACCACATTGGAATATTGAGATATATTTTTACGATTTTTCATTTGTGGAATTTCATGCCTCTTTTGGATTTCATGATGGTAATTCCCATGCCCTCTGGATTACTATGGAAAATTCCCCGTTTTTTTGTGATTGTGGAGAAGAAGTGTGTGGGAAATGAGAGCGTGGATAATTTCTGGAATTAGCCCAATATGATGTTCGTTCCAAATCGGTCAAATTTGGTTTCAAATTATTGGTCTGTCATGTCATGGTTAGTGTGCACTTTTATTCTCTGCGTATTTTCAGTATTCCAGTATCGTCGGGTCTTATAACATAGTGACGGGATGTTGTTTATATTTTAAAGTATATACATTTGGCCATTTTGCGAATGTTGTTTAGACGGATGCTAACCCCTAGTAACGCAAGTGCAAGAATTTCATGTTATCTATTTATTATTAGCGTTATTACATTAATACAAGATAATATCAATTTCCGAGGTTAATCTCGTGTTCAATTTACTCTAATAATATGAACCTTGCATATGATGCGTACTCTGTAAAGTTTGTAAAAACGATGGAAACAAGGTTAAATGAAGCCTCGTTATTATTTTAGATTCATTAGGTTTGTTGGAAAGACAACAGGTCCAGAATAAATATAATTCTGTACAGATTTATTGTTGATTAATCAGCATTTAGGAACTAAATCTGGACAATAATGTTTTGAATAATTGTTAGTACTAAATTTTGTGGTTTGGGTCTTTCGTGACCCTTTGGCATTGAGATACAGACCAATACCATTGGGTCCATTTAAGCAATTGTTAGGCCAATCGCCAGTTGGACTAGTTGTTAGTTGGGCTCCATTGCCATTTGGTCTAAACACCCTTTGTCCCAAATAGCCGTTTTTCCCACACGTCCATTTTCCACATGGTCCATTACTAGTTAGTCGAATTGCCAACATTTACATGCAACCTATACAATAATACAATAATACGACGGAGCGGCCATGAATGGAATTGGACTGGTAATAGACGAACTGGCAGTCCGAACAACTAGTCCATGGAAGCATGATCTAGATGAGAAAATGGGAAAACTCTAACGGTAGCAAGTATCAACTGGACTACACATTAAACGGAACGGAATGGAGGAGCAGCGTTCTGAATGTAGTGGCGTACAGCGCTTTTGTCAGTTTTGGCTCAGACCATAGCATGGTCTTTACACGGGTTAGGTACAGTCTCGGGTAAAACAAAATGGCGCCTAGAAAGACTCGACATGATTTACGTCTGCTCAGAAATAGGAATGACCTCAAAGAGCAGTCCATAATTGAGGTACGCAACCTCCACCTCTAGAAGATGCTAATGTATCTAATATGAGAAAAAGTGATTCCATTTAGGGAGACGAAGAAGAGAACACATCATTCAATGATGTGTATCAACAAAGTACAGTTGAAGGGAACAGGCACAAGTAATATAACCCTCGACTATCTGAACCCCTTTTTGGGAGTGAGGTTACCACCCCCTGGAGTTTCCTTATTAAACATGCAATACTTCAAAATAAATTTGGTGCCACTGGATAGCTTAGATGGTTTTCTTTTTATTGGCATCAAAATAAGTAGAAGCATCCAAAATATGATGTCACTATGATGTCATAACTCAAGACAGGTATTAAAAGACTGGATAATATCTAGTAATGGATACTTAACGATTTTGCTGGCTTACCAAAAGTATAGCATTAAAACTCTCCGTTTATTTAAAACTAGTCATTTGCCATCATTTAGAACCAAAAACCACTTGTGAATAATCTGATATTCCTAACTTCTTTTCGTTTCTACACTATGTCTATGGAAATTGTCAGTTTTGCTGCCTTGCGGACTTATGACCACATCCCCAATCCATCACTTCAAGATCGTCCTAAACACTACCTCCATCCCGGTTGATGCTTGTTTTTTCACGAAAAGGAGCAGAAAATACTAATTGGTAATTACAATAGATCTTTTGGCGCACCATATTCGGTAGATGTGAGATAAGCTTGCTAAGAGGAAGCTGAAAGAGACATGCATCAAGGTCTCAGAGGATGAGCTCAGCAACAGATTCAATGTAGCAGAGCAAGCACACGCAAAATCAAATATTGTCAGAACTAGCAAAACTTCAAAGAAACGTTAGCTTAAAAGGAAATACCCTGAATAAGAAAACCACTTATTTTTAGAAATCCCCGAATGCTACTGATGAAAATGATCCCAACTATATAATGCATAAAATCTCAATACAAGAGAGTTTCCACTCGACCAGGAGTTCAAGACGGTAAAGATTCTTTAGGATATGTAGAAGAAAAGACCTATAGGGAGGATTGAATACAGCTGAAGAATTGAATCGGTGCCAAGATCTACACGGAATTATTCTTAATTTTGCAACAGGACCTATTTTTCATAATTACCTTCATAGATTTCAAGAAAGCCTTTGATAACACCCATCGAGGTAAATGATTGAAAATGCTAAGGGTATATGGTAACCCAGACCTACTTGTAGCACCTTAACTGGAATGGTAAGAGCTGCCTTCAACATCATCAGCAAGGAATTATACCCAGATCTGCCAAACGTGTCAACCAAACTAAGAAAAAGAGGCACCCGCTGAAGAGTCACTGATTTAGTATTTAGTATGTTTGGTCTTCCAAACATAGATCTTTTTATTTATTTATAACAGCTCACTTACATAAACATTCTGAACACATGACAACGGACATGAAGAGGATGAAATGAAAACTACAATACTGGACAAGAGAGCACAGAAAGCCATCACGATTTGAGAAGCCCACTCGACTTGACTTAAGCAGAAAACACGTTAAAGGGCAAATGGACAAGTGTTAATTGGGCCAATTGGTATTTGAATTAATTATATCAAGCGGTTACGGACGAACCTTTAACTATTGTCATAACTGCCAGTGCCCAAGTGGTAATTGGACCACCGGAAAAAAATCGAGCAAATGGCAAATGGATCAACCGAGACTGTAACAAAAGAGATTGAACCAAGTTGGATTGACCCAAAATGGAATTCAACATCAACACATTCAAAACATTTTCCTTTTGTCAAACATTATAATATTTTTTAAAAATGTATATAAGAGCTTAACATTTGTAAAGATATTTATGAGTGCATGTTACATGTATCCACTGTTATGAACCTCTCGTAGACGTCAAAGGTCAGAAATACCTTTCAAACACAAATAAATGAGCCTTGTGCACAAGTGATCTAAATTTCATATAATAAAACAGTTTTAATGATCTTCAATTGATTTGGTTAAAGAATTTGGAATGTCCAAAACAAAATTACAATAAAATTACACACAATATTTAAGATTATAATATTACTTAAAGTTCAGTATTGTCCAGTGTTGCAAGAAGCGTTGCAGTTCAACGATGATATGTCCTCACAGCGAAGCCTCCAAAATGACAGCGCATAAGTTCACACAAATGTCCATGGTATATTCCATGCGAATCTTCTGAGACTTGAAGGTTGTCCAGCAGTTCAAGACGACAAGATTTCCCTCGACGACACTAATATTCCACAGTAAGAAAATCCAGGTATTCTACCACCATCAGTCTGCCGCAAATGTCCTCATTTAGGACCACAAACTGTAATCCCTATTTGATTCCAAAACTGAAGCTCTTCTGGCTTAAAAGACGACAGCAGACAGTTCATCAGCTATCAAACTCCGGTGGCATCCAAAGTTATTATAAATCCTGGCACAATGTATAACACTAATCTACCATTATAGTAGATTAAAACTAGCTATAACTATACTGTATATAGCTCCAGATTACAACTGCTGGCCTTAGTCCTTCAGTCACAAGTACTATTTAACTTCACACAGCTGGATTCCCTTTCTAACAATAATCATTACATCATCATCATGCATAAACATAACTTTGCACTAGCTGACCAATTGGAACTCACATAAATTATATATCATCTGAATTACATCACTTCCCATATATAACTTTATGGGGGAATCCCCCAGATCATGCAATGTTTTGATCTTATACATAAACAAGTTGACTCAGTTACTAAGTTTACATCTTGGGGAATTCCCCACTTCCCCTATTGTGCAATCTAACAGGTGCACCTTGTACAAACAACACTAGGGATATTCCCCTTTCTCTCTTTTAACATAAACAAAGTACTTTTCCCGTGAGAAATCTTTTCTCAAATAAAATTGAGAAAATAATATTTTTAAAAGTTTAATCAGAAAAATGGAGGCTATATAATACCACCCCGTTTATCATTTGCCGCGTGCCACTAATTTATGTCAATAAATATGGATACCGTAATAAACATCATTATATTCGATATTGTATATTCGATATTGTTTGTGAAACCCATCACAAACGGTACATATACAAATTGACCGATGGAAATGATCCTTTGTAGTAAATGTAATCTGATAAAATTTGCCGTTCGTCTACGTATTTTGAGATTTGTGTTACTTACACTGTAAAAGATCCATCGTATTTTTACAATGAAACCGTAAAATATTTACTGTTATTTACATGCTAATTTTACGGGTGACCGTAATTTTACGGTGAAATACCTGTAAACCAACCATAAAAATAAGAGTTTACGGTAAAAATACCGTAAAATTACGGTAAACAGTCAAAATTACGATTAAATAATTTTAAATTAAATGCATTTACGGTAAAATACCTGGCTACTGAGTTGCCAGCATTTCAGCGTAAAATGCATTTACGGCAACTGATTTGTGAGCATTTTACCATAAATTTGACGGTTTACCGTAATGTTTACGTTATTTTAACGTAAACGCTTTATTTTTATGGTTGGTTACTGGTATTTGACCGTAAAATTACGATCAACCGTAACATTTGCATGTAAATAATAGTTTCACCCTAAAAATAAGGTGAATCTTTTACAGTGTAAAGATACAAAATACCTGGCGCAATCGGGTCCATTAATTCGCTCTCAAGTTTTATGCTTGAGTTTATATATGTAGAAGTACTTTTTATGAAGAACTATTTCTTTAGAAGATGTGCTATTAAATTTTTTGGCTATTAATAAATACGTCAATGTTTTTTAAAAATTTAGTGTTATTTGACCTAACATTTTCTGCAACTTTGGCCATGTTTCTATTAAACTTTAATAGTGGAAATACACGAATATCCCGCTAAACTAAAGTACAAGATAATTTCACCAATAACCAGATTTTCAACATATACGGTAATACGAATTTTTAGTTATA
>JAMKCH010049329.1:0-11210 GCA_023653785.1 Ophioderma brevispina | reverse complement strand
TTACTGCAGCATACGACACCGGTGGCACCAGGGTACCTGACACGCAAGCTTCTCAGGACCATCCGGATCGTCACCTTGTACAATTCATATATAACATGCTTTTGCAAACCGTACTTTATTCTCAAGACCAGTGATGGTAGAGTAGTCGCCCGTGCGTCGTCTGAGGAACGGAGTACCACAAGATCTGTACTGGCTCTATGTTGTTTACCTTGTATATCAGCGATTTACCTCAACAACATCTAGACAATATTGCTACGCCGGCGATCTTGCCCTTCTCCACTCGGACAGCAGCTGGACAGAAGTAAAGCACACTTACTGCAGATATGGCCTGACTTGCAGCCTACCTCAAGACCTGGAGACTGAAGCTGAGCAAAGCCAAGACCACCGCTAGCTTCCACTCAACACCAAGAGCTCATCGCCGCGTCAAATCAACCTCAATGAAGCACCTCTGCTATACAATCCTACTCCACCCTATTGGGAGGGAAGCGTGACCGGCAGCTTACGTACCGGCAGCATCTCTATCCCGTATGCGCAAGGGTATCTTCGAGGAATAACCTCCTGTGCCGACTTGCTTGATCTTCAATGGGTTGCCACCCAACGACCCTACGCACCAACCGCCTTGGCTCTGGTCCTACAGCACTGCTGAATATTCCGCCCAGCATGGTTCCCCATAAAACAGCTCTCACAAAAAACTGGACACAGTACTCAACGAGACCTTGATAACCATTTACGGTTGCCTGCATCCTACTCATCTGAATTCCTACCAGTGCTTTTCAGGCATTGCACCTGCATACTTCGGAGAAACACCCACAGCACACCCAGTGAATAACGCCCTGCTGGACAACAAGACCTGCTGCATAACACTGTCAAAGAATCGCACCAATTCGGTAGACAGAGACTGCACTCTCTTCGACCTTTCTGCCGACACGCTGCTAACTCTCCGTTCCCCTTTCAACATCCTACAAACATGGAGACTGCCTGCTAGATACCCAAACAATTCAACCTCTCTATTATACCTAAGACAGAACTACCCACCTGGCAGCATCTCCCACCAAAGGAATGGGGCACCTTAAAACCCGGATTCGCACGGAGTCGGTCCGCTTCAACAACAATATGCAACGATGGGGGCTGCTGGCCGATCGCCAGCCTGCCAATGGTTCTCCATCACAGACTGCGAATCACATTCCTCATCTGAGTCCCTACCTTTCCGCCCACCATTGGACACGATTTCTCACAAACCCCCATCAATCAACAGTGATTTGGCTCCAACGTTTTACAACAATTTAGCTTCTGCCTCATACACGAGAAAGAGAAGAAAAATCCACATAACTTTTGAACCACAATCTGTGGTAACCATATGGACCCTTGTATGGGACAGTGCCTTACCCGGCAAACTCGTTGATCGTAGCAGCGGGAAATTTTGCGGCGGGAAAACTAATGGATAAATTTTCAAAGATTTAAAAAAAGAAAAAACCTAAAAAATTAAAAAAAAAAAATCAAATATTTGAAATTTGCAGGAATAGCCTAAAATAACTGATAATTCCATAGAATTTCCTTATAAGTTATTTTTTTTCCAACTGATATACAGAAGGAGAGAAAATATCATGTTTGAAGATCTGAATCGCCATTGAATTACGTGTTTGTAGTAAGGTCCGTGGTTTTGGTATTATCATGTGTAGGGTATTTTAGGATACTATACTTGTTACAGAATTGCCAAAATCTGATTTTTTATTTATTTTTCTGATTTTATAAATCACTGATATTACCTTTAATCGGCCCACAATGACCTCTCACCACAATCGCATTACACCATATTAACCTTGGGCCAGTGTTTCTTCTGATCAAGTTTCGCTGGCAATTAGCCCAATCATTAGGAGCGTCCGTATCAGATAAACGCGGCCCCGGATCAGCTTAGTCGTTGAATAAATCCTTAACACCACCACAAGCCATTACCGATGACTTGTGGATACGCTAAGAAGAAGCCCAAGCGTTTTTGGGCAGGAACTAAAAACACAGTCAACAGTAACATACATTTTCATTGGGGGAGAGTCTGGGGAACCATTTTAATTGGGGCATTCACCTCTCACCCCTCATATGTTTGATTAGGCTCCAGACGAAAGAATGGAAAGGACCCCAAACTGGCAATGAGCATCAGTTGTGCGTAGGAATAAGTTAATCCAAACAAGCATTCGTACAGATGGAGGAACCACATACAATGACATCCCAACAAGATAAAGCCCAAGTTTCTTCGAGTCTGGAAATACTCGGAGACTCACATCAGAACCTGCCACAGCCCGCCGGCCAGGCGTAGGCATCATCTCAAGCGCATCCCACCGGACCATCCCTCCGGACGCTGCGAGTGTGCGCGAAACCACAAGCACACAAAGGTTCTAATATCCTTCAAGTATGAGATTCGAGCATAAATCCGCAGATTTCAACACATGATTTCAACCCAGGATTCAAACCAGAGAAACATTGGTTCCTCATATAATCAATGATTAATTACAATAAATTATTTGGCACCAACAATTTAGAGCAATGGCCTATCACAAATGTATGCATATTTATTGAGCCGAAGAAGACCCTCTTGCAAGCAAATGTTGGCCTAAATATCACGTAAAATAAACCCTATATTAACAATTTATTAAGGCCTTAACCAAGAAAGATGAAAAACGAATACAATTTGGTGTAAACTTTTTGCCAAAATGTTTATTTTTCCGCCACTACCACTTTGCACCACAAACGTGGGGAAAATGGTAAAAAATAAATAGGAAAACCTAAAAGCATATTGTAATTTCCAAGCGTGGAATATATGCAAAATGCTCTAGATTTAAAACATGAAATACTAGGGAGAACCAATGCAACTTAGTTTGCAGCCGCTCAAAGAATACCATGATACAACAATTACACACGTTAATAAATACTCTACTCTGAGCAACAATTTCTTGGCCCTTGCGTACGCACGCGTTGCATATTGGGTGAACTGCGTCTTCGTACAACCCAGATGTGCGCCGTTTGGCGGAGACGCGGGCGTACCTAGTAACTTGGCCAAGAAATTCTACTCCAATTATAATTTGGAAATCCGCAGAACACAACTGGAAATGGGAGGGAGGGCGGGAAATTAATTTATACGAAGTAATGAGAAAAGGAGAAAAACCCTCCACCGCAACGTGAAGCACGATGAGTTGTACCGACAAGACACGAAGCCCATTCAACGGACAAGGGCAGCAATGATCCGATTTGGATGCTGTGCCTGAAAATGTTGAGCTATGATTGGAGAAAGGCGCATGAGGATGCTATTTAGCAACACACATCGGCCGGATCAATGGACTTTAACGATCACCAGGACGCGAAGTGCTTCTTTCGACAGTCGCTAAAACCTAGTTTTCCTTCGATGGACTTCATAAAACCTTATGAAGAAAGTCATAGTGTAAATTGAATTTGAATAAAATATTCCGATATTTTGAAATGCTCCAAATACATTGTACATCGACTTACATTTAAAAAAAAATACAACACTTATTTTTTTTATTTTTTGTCACATTGTGTATGAATATTTTCAACTAATTCCATGCCAAATTGGAGCTTATAGTCTGCCCCTCACTTTGATTATGCTATAGCGCCAGCAGCATTTTAAAGAGACACTGCACATTTGGAAAATATTGCGCCCCCCGATTGTTGGTTTTTAATATCAAGGTTACTAGTCTCATTAGATCCATGTAGTGTACACATTTGTTGATTAAGAGTTATGAAAACTTAAAAGTTAGCCTACAAATTACTTGATGTCTTTACCTCTTATCAACGTCCCTATCTGTTTTTTGAGTATTTTATTTTTATGTGTAAAATGTTATCTCTTATTTCTTCCAATGGCCTAGATTAGCAGTTTAAGCAATTGAAGAAATTCCTATTTTGTGAAAATCGTGCCAGTGCCCCTTTAACTATCGTTGAACTTTCTCAAATGCCCCGGTATCAATGGCCGGTATCAATGCGTGTATCCACAATTTTAAAGATGTATTTTACTGTCAATATTTTTACAAAATAAATGTTTATACAATGATTTTAACGGATGTTCTTGCTTGTTGGATACATTCATTGAAATTATTCATCATCCCGGTGTAGATGAGCAATCAGCACAAAATATATCTAAAAGACTCACAAACACACTCTAACGAGCGGTGGGTAAGTGATTTTAATGATGATTCATGCATTTATGCAAAGGCACTACTAATCAGCCTAGCAACCTTTGTATGAATGAATTTTGTCAAATAGAAAAAACTGGTAATTAACCTCAAACATATTCATAAGTTGATTTATGTTCATATTTGATTATAATTTCTAACGTCCTCCAAAAAAGGTTTTATATGAAAGCCATTTTTGAAAAGATCCCTTTATTATGGGTACTTATCATGAATCCTCCTTATTGGAATAGCACTGTACAAACATTAACGCTTAAGTGTGTACAATGGGTTCCTAGGGACCCGCAAACTTACATTTTTCCAGTTTTAACGCTAACGAGTATATAGACATATTTTTTGTACTTGTGTAACTTTTAAAACCCACTCTTTGGTCCGCCAACGGGAGTTCCAGATAAAAATATTAAATTAACACTAATTAAGAATATTTTCCTGTTTCAATATTTTATATGTTCATGTAATGACATAATAAATAATAATTATAAACTTCAGTTAACCTTTATATCTGTTAGTGATCACTTTGACTTTGCCATAACCTCCACATGCCACTGTACAAACCAATGGAAAATTACACGGCAGGCATGCCACGATACCAGAAATATATCATTTGGTGTCAGTATGGGTAATATGGGAACCTTTTAGAGCTCATATTAAAAACTTTTTATTGCACATACCGTACATATTTTGTGGAAACGAGGCGGTGTAAATGTGATGTTCTTTTTTCTGAATTTGAAAATGTTTTGCCCCTAATTTTAAGGTGTCTTAAGGGAATTCTATTTTTTTTATTTTTTTTATTTTTTTTATTTTTTTTATTTTTTTTATTTTTTGTGTGCAAAAATTCCTTCGGAAAGGTCGAAGACCTTGTCCAACTTAGGTGTTAAGAGTGCCCAAAAAAATCATTTTGACTCTCAGATTGCTGTTTTTGGTTGGCTTTAATATGCCATTCTCAGAATTTTGGTGCCATTTAGAAATACCTTGCCCTCTAGCAAGAGATTTCCCAGAGGTTTGACCCAAATATCTTGCTCCGCCTCCTTGAAGGTACAAAAAAAACACGTTCAACTTTCCTTTCCCCAAACTTCTGTCTTTGTCAAAGACGCCACAAAATGTTGTCTCTCAACCTCGACAGGACCACCATAAGGCACGTGTCGCGGGTGAAGCGTGGCCTAGCCCACATCGTACATGGGCTATAGTATGAAGGGACTGTAGCAATAAAGCAAAAAGCTTTAATTAAGGCTAACAAACTTCTAGAATGGGACTTAAATTCTGAACTCTAACTATTGTATGTATAGGCGAGCTTCGCGCTCTGTTATGGCCATGAATTTGGGTCCTTGGGAAGCTGTTAGGGGAATTTATACTGTGCCTATAAACAAATACGTATTGCCTAAATGCAAGTTTTTGGTTAAATATTCTGTAACACAGGGCTTATGCAAGGCTCATTAGCTTTTTTGTGGTGTTTGCAGTTCCTTTTAACCAACATTTACGCCAATTAATCAGATGATAAAATTCACTTTTTATTGCTGATTTGGCGTTGGTTTAGGACCCTTCCCATTAAATTTCATGCAACAATTCCTTCAGGAAAGTGGTTTTTTCTTGGCGTCTATGGACACCTAAATGGCAATTATTTCGCACAATTACTGAAAAAACCTTGTTTTTCGATTTTAAAAACTAAGTTTTTCAATCTGAAAAGCAGGTTTTGTTGATAAACCAGTTTACGGCCTAGACCGATAAACTTGGTTTTTCGGTCGAAAAAAACCAGGTTTTTTCGAAAACCCTGCTTATCAAATTTGATAAACCCTTTTTCGTTTCGATTCGAAAAGCTAGGTTTGATAAACCTAGTTATCGGTCGAGAAACCCTGGTTTCGGTCAAAAAACCAGGTTTTTCAAAACACCTACTTAGCAATTGATGAACCTGTTTTTTTCAATCGAAAAACCAGGAGGTTTATCGATTCCGAAAAGCAAGGTGTTTGATAAACCTAGTTTGATAGTCGATAAACCTGTTTTTTTTCGATCGAAAAACCAGCTGTTTTCAAAAGCCTTGCTTTATCGAATTTGTAAACCTGTTTTTCGATTTTTACAACCTGTTTATCTATTCGAAACGCTAGGTTTATGATAAACCAAGTTTTATCGCTCGATAAACCTAGTTTTCAGCGAAAAACCAGGTTTTTCGGCAAAACTATGTTTTTTCTCTTTCATTGTGCAAAATACTTGCCCATAGATGCCTCTTTTGCGAGTGAAACCCTTCGGTCACTTAGTGTCCCAAACCCAAATTTCTATTGTGGGGTGTGCCGGGTGGGTGTGTTGCTATGGTAATAATTTTTTGGTTGACCGGTGCTCATATTCAAATGTTTCCTATTTACACCAATAATGGGCACGCTCAGGGTCAATGGTTACCATGCCAACCATTAAATATTGCTATTTTTCTTGTTTTAAACTTGTACTTTATTATTACAACAAGCACCAAAATAATTTTTGAGCCATTTCGTGTCATCGAAGATCACGAAAATAGTAAATCGGCCGCGTAACTCTTCCAGCATGCTAACAATCACCGGTGGTCATGAATCTTTGGCGCGGTTCCATGGCAACAGGAAATTGTGCTGAGGACCGGTACTCGATTTAGATATGTTTACTAAACGTCACACCATGGGCATACATGATATGGTGAAATAACTTTCAAAATGATTGTCTACACTATTTTTCTACTTTAGCCATTCACAGCTCTAGTTTGCTGTTTCCATGGCAACCATTAAAATAATGCCTATTTTTTCTGACATTACCTGACGTTATATGTACTTTGTTATTCAAAGAACATTAAAATAACTTTTTTTACCATTCTGTACTATCCTAGGGGCACTAAAATAAGTTGAATCCGTCCCGTAACTCTTCAACATGGCTAAAATTCACGATTTTTTAGCATTTTTGGGGAAAAATTCGGATATTTATTAGCCATTTAACTAAAAAAGTAACATAATTGGGTTTTCAATAATTCCAAAAACTGACCAGTATTTGGGTTATCTTTCTACAGAAACAAAATTGGCTCATTCACCATTTATATGTTTGGATCACATATTTGATAAAGGAACAACCACGAAATTGTAAATTTTGTCCCAAAAATGCCACAGTATTACATTAAAATGGCTCTAACTACCCAATTAAACCAACTCTAGATTTTAAAATCACACAATTTCTTATAAAACTTTTTGTAATTACTCAGGATAACAATTTTATAATCATTTGTGTTCAGTTTTGAAAGTGTGCTCGAAAGTTTTACCCCTACCCCTAAAGAAATTATCAAAATTTGACCTATTGGACATCCAGTAAAAAATACAAAACAGTATATCAATCTTTTGCCCTGATTCAGAAGTTTTATTAGCCAACCCATGTAATCTAGACATGTTCTTCTAAAAACATTACTTCAACTCTCTAGTAGGTGAGTGCAGCTAGACCCCGCAAAATCGGGGTCCATTCCGGACTATTGGTCCCCAGTTTTGAATTGACACTTCAGTTAAATCAATCTGTATGTAATATGCCACCTCTATCTGTGTGTCTTCTGTCTGCCCTTTTCCTCAAGGTCATACAGTCACAAACTTGGTGGATGGGTGTAGCTTTGGCCTGTCTAGATCAAGTTTGATTTGCCGAGTAATTCGAAAAAAAAAAGTTTTTCCAACAAGTAGTCTTTATAACAGCCCAGGTGATCGCAAAACCACTATCATATTTCATAAATGTTATTAATGAGACCGTGAATAGATTGGAAAATCATTACACGCATCAATTAGTCATTAACCTCTATGATAGTGCCAGGCCCATACCCTATATTTTTCCTAAATGTTTAATTTTGTTTAACTTTGTTTTAAATGAGTGCAGATGGAGAAGTTTTTGAGTCACCCAAATATTGGTGTCATAATAGGTACTTTCATATAAGATTAGACACTCGATGATTTCTTATGTTTGTATTTGCTACGAGGTGTCTTAAAAGAGTGAAATAATGATTTTGATTTGCTTATATTACAATATAAAGCAGCGTGAATTTGTATTTGCTCCGATATGAAATTACAATTGTCATTTTTTGTACCAAAGAAACATATTTCTCAGCTTAATCCAGTCAGATTTGGTGTGTTGTGTCCTTGCACAAGGCACTTTACCTTGCTTGCCTCTCTCCTCCCAGAGGCGTGAGCATTATGCTAGAAAAAAAAACAAGACTCACAGTTTGAGATGAGTGACACACCAATTACCCCTCGACAGAGAAATTAAACAAATGGAGAAGCAAAAATTTTGAGCATCGCATGTCAGCCATCAAATAGGATCAAGCCTTTTATTTGTAACCACAGAAAAATGTGCACATAATGTAAAATAATTTTAAACAAAAATATAATATAGCCAAAGGCTTCAGCAGAGCAAGGCATCAAATGTAGCACGGAAAAATAAATGTAAGGACTCCGGTGATAGTGCCCAGATCAAACTTAGGGAAAATCCTAAGGAAAAGCATAAGCGAATGTGTGAAATACACCCAACCCTGACGTGATTTTACGCAAAGGCAAGCAGCAAAAATAATTATGCATTTTAGCAAGCAATATGAAATAATATAAAGGGGGAATTCCCAATTTTCCTACAGAGTGAAAATTACCCAAAAGCCAAGCAAAGGAGAATGTGTGAAATACACCCAACCCTGACGTGAATTTACGCAAAGGCAAGCAAAAAAATTAGCAAAAATAGCCAAGCTGAAGCCTTAAGCATTGCTAGCATTTACTCATTTTGCAACCTACTCGAGGAGGTTCCGAGCATCTACACAGGGGAGTTACCTGGGGAGAAGTTACATATCTAAATACATTAGAGAGAGTTGAATTTTTGCAAAATAAAAGCTTATTACACTTTATATATCAATATTGAAGCTTAGCCACCACAGAATTATATAATATAGAAATTATCACTTTGAAAAATCCTGCAACAAAATACCCGAGAGAATGTTACCGAGCATCCTCGCCTGGGAATTACCTGGAGAGTAGTTGCAAATTGGATAGTTAAAGATAATTTAAATGTGAACATTGAAAATAAGCCAAAACGCTCAACAACAAAAAGAAATAGGAATTATGAAATGGACCAAGATATAAACTGGCACCTAATTTAGTCCATTAATCCTGTAAAAATTCATAATTTTTTCACTTAAAATTAAATCTCCCCAAAAACACATTTGTATATTTACATTCCTTAGCCTGGAACGAGAAGCTTATGAAAAATAAAAATATAGGGAGTGGGGGGTGGGCGGGGAAAAAATAAATGGATCCTTTTTGATGTGCAGTCTGACAGCGCGTGAGAGCAGAATACAACAAAACTTGGAGACAAAAGGATAAAGGCCCACCCTGATTGGTGAAAAAACAAAAGTTAAGAAACGAACCACGCGATTGGGTTACTGAATGCAGTCGTCAAGACGAAGTAAACAAAGCATGACGACGGAAGAACACTCCCCAGACCAAGAAAATGGACGGGGAACCATTTCTCTGCAGGGGCAAAGGTGTTTTCTCATGCGAGCATTCAAAAAACATTATCATGGTATATTTCAAAGAGGAGTCTGGTCAAATATCTTTAAAGGAATATGGCACTGGCCTGTGAGCTTGAGCTAGGTTTAAGTACAGCTTAGTCTTACCTCCCCCCCCCCCCCAAGGAAAAATGACAGATTTGGTAAAAATCAGTGATTGGAGCAAAAAATCACAAAATTGGGCAAATATCAGCAAATCTGGCGCAAAAATTTGTTTAAAATCTCAAAATTGGAAGTTTGCCCCCCCAAAAAAGAAGGTGGTGCTGCCATGTGATAAAATAAAGTCACTAATAAGGTTAAAAATTTTAGTCAAGATTTTCTTAGAGTCTTCACAGGGCAATTTAACTTACATTTAAATAGCTCTATATTCTTTTCCTTATCAAGTTTCATATGAAAAAACTATGCATAATTGGTCTTTTTGAATTATCTTTTATTTTAGAGCAATAATAGCCATTTTTGAAGAGTGCTATCCATTTTTTAAAAATTTGTGGATTTTGCAGAGTAGTAGCCTAGACCTATGAACGGAATGCGTCAGAAGTTGTGCATGTTCATCAGAAAAGAACAGATTTTTTAAAGAGAGCATGGAGCCCTGATCCTAAAATTCTAAGCATAAATGATTCAACAAAAAACGTATTGATATTTGTCATGCACAGTAATGAGTATACACAGTGGCGTTAGAACATTTAGTGCGGACATCAGATGATTATTTTATGGCAGGTGTGTGCAGTTTATCATTATGCCTTAGCTTTATGATGTATTTTTTCTAAAAATATCTGTTGTAATAACGTTTATGAATTAGGTTAATGTCTGGATACGATAGTTTCTCTGCATTGGCAAAATCATTGCCATGAAATTTGGGTCTGTCAATTATGAAATAGCAAAAGATCATGAAAAAGTCTGATTTGACCACATGAAACCAAGGAACAGCTTAATGGATGACCATTGACATGTACATGGCGTTATTTCCCAGCTATTTCATATTGGAACGACATTTCCAGCAGCCGTTGAATTATTATCGGAACTCCAATATTAATTCTAATACAAATTCCTTCTTATGTAACACCAAGAGAAGTTTGAGCTGTAACATTCAAGACCTTGACTACGCAGATTATCTGATGACACGTGTGCAAAAATTTTCAATTTTTACCAAAATTGGGGGATCACCTGCGAGATTTTGTTCACATGCTTTTAAAACACTTTAATATGTGTTATGGTAATAACCTCACGTTCACGATAGAATATTGGAGACGTATACCATTATCATATGTGTGTGTGTGTTTTGAACCAATACAATAATGCAATGCAATGCAATGTGCCTATACTGTCTGTACTAAACACATGTCCGGTACTTAGGGATGAAAAGTGTTCAAGAGTTTAAGGACCACAAAAACATTCAGATCATGATAAAAATTCCTTAAAGACCTACAATGAGAGAGATTTGGGGCATCCATATATTTTGTCGTAGGAATGACATCATATAGATAAGA